>VXBL01008587.1:197644-213755 GCA_013400195.1 Aramus guarauna
TTTTTTTTTTTTTTTTTTTTTGAGGGGGTAGATATTCTTATCAACACTTGTCATCCATTAAAAAAAGAGCAATCACAAGTATCTGTGTAACTGCTGAGTAAACCTTTATTGGATGAAGGAAGAAGAAGGCAAAGGATCTATTGCAGCACATTAAAATGGCTGTATAGTAGTGTTGTTTTCTGGAACGTTTTTCTTCCTGCTGGGCAGGAAGGTCTTTCAAACAATATGTGAAATCCAAAGCCATACTAGCCTGGGGGAAGAACAGTAAAATATATAGGATATAACAGTGCTTCTTCACATGCTTACAACAGCTATGGCAAGTATTTGATGTATATATTTGTTCTCTTGGGATGGCATTGGTTTTCTTCTCATTGTAAACTTTTTTGTTGTTTTTTTTTTTTTTTTAATCCTCCAGGGTTCACTTTGCAGCCTTTGCATCTTATCTTTGTTCTGTTTCCCACATAACTCAGGAACAAGAAACAATTTATTTAAATTTTTGTGATGTGCTCTCTATTCCTTTATGTTTTATGTGTCTTTAAAGTATGTTCTACGTTCTTCTGTGCGTTTCCTCCTCCCCCCCCTTTAATATATTTTTATAGCTTCATCATGATTTTTATTGCTGATTGAGTACACGGATGGGAGAGGGATAAGATCAACCTCATATTAAGACTGTATATCCTTCCTTTGGCAAAATGAAAAGCATCCAGTTATCTCAGAACTCATTTCTGTACAGACCTCCCTTTCCCTCACCTCCCATTATTTTTAGTGTATTTGTATCTGTGTATTTATTCCCAGAGGAAGACAGAAAAGAACTAGGGAAGAGTTGCTGTAGGATGCAGTATGGAACCAGCAGGTTCATTTGTTTCATCAGTCCCAGAAATTTTCTAGGGATCTGCAACTAACAACTCGCTTCAGCTCAGGGCACTTTAAAATATCCCTGATAATGAAAAACCACATATGTGTGCCTTACACACATACAAACACATATATAATAATATATATTACTTGTTAAATTGTCCAGACAGCTTCTGAGTGAATGTTCTTCTGTGAATTGCTTTCTTAGTATCGTCAGTGCGTTTAAACCCCCCATTGTTGTATGAATTTTTTTTGACTGTCATCATCAGAACCAATCAAGTCCTCAGTTCATATTGTCTAATTTACTCTCAGAATTATTCAATGCAATCAGCTCTTTCAAACACTATGTATGGTTGTACAGAAATGCAGAGAGCAGAGATTGCATATCTAAAAAGAGAATCAAAAGGAAAGAAAGCATTTATCGGCCCAGAAATATGTGTTAAAGTTTTCTAGCCTAGGTAGTAATTTACAGTACAACAGCTGGGCATATTCTGGATTCCTCTTTAGCCTCTTCTTTCAGGATTTCTTTGACAGATGGCACTCACAGATGGACATAACATTCTTAAGGAGCTTACTCTTTCTACTCCTTTACCCGCCAGTAACTCATGATACTATTAGAAATCTAAAAGCTTTGACATGAATTAGCCTTACTTAGCAGACTTTAATTTTTTAATCTTTAGAATATGCTGCAGGGTAGTGGTTGTGGAGTTCTTAATCTGTTTACTTAAGTTCTTAGAAGCCAAAATGGAATTCCAATAAAGATATGGCAAAACATGGCACATACACAGTCTTTTTTTTTTTAATTGTCATGACAATATTTTTATTCCTATCTTTTGGACAAAAAGGGTAGAATGATACAAAAGAGTACAGTTCGGCAACCCAGAAATAGCTCTGTCAATTGAAGTTCACAGAGTTCAAACAAGCTGCTTGGTATTTTGTTGTAATTACATTGAAATCCTAAGTGAATAAACCTAATATTTAAAGTCGGGTGCTCAGTGAAACTTGTTTCTACCACAGTTGGCTTAAATTAGTTTGGTTTTTTAGTAAGTATTTTAGAGTATCATCTAATAGACTGCCACAAAAAAGAGCAAACTGTGTTCAAGATATTGGAATACACTTGAATGGTAGTTAAATTTGTCTGCCACGTACTTAGTGTTGTTTCTCAATATTCATGCAACTTTGGGCTTGAACTTGAAAGCCATTATTCTCTCAAATGTTTACTCAAATGGCCGTTTTCTCTGATGAATGTTGTTGGTGTGGAGTTTCTGTTGAGGAATGTGAAGCTATAAGCAGAATGATCAGATCCAAAAAAAGCATTGTGACAGCTGGGCAGGTTAGAGAGGCGAGAAGAGTGAGCGCCCTCAGCCAGGTCCTCCACTGCATGTATTCGTAGCTTATTAGAAAACTACAGCACCAGATGGAGGTAGAGAAATGAAATCAGGGTTTTTTGTTTTATTTTCTAAATGCTGTGTAAATTAAAGGTTCCCAACTCTTCCTTCACAAATACTACATAGCCCACCATGGCAAAACTTCTGGTTCACAGCCCATTTTCAATGTTTTTGGGTGGGTTTGGTTTGGGTTTGGTTGGGTTTTTTTTGTTTTTTTGGTTGTTGTTTTTTTTTGGTTTTTTTTTTTGTTTGTTTGTTTGTTTTTTTTACTTTTATTCAGGGCCCCTCTGGTCTAGGCTGTTTGCTAGGTGAACAATCCGCTCCCTGCCATCACGTTTTTCCCAGAGGCTCCTTCATTTCAAGTTATTGTTGTATTTTCGCTGTAGGCGCAGTTAGTTAGTCACACAAAGGTGTAATTTAAACACCTATTTTGAACTCCTCATGTCTGGAAATCATTGGTTCTGAAGAACCATTGATAAGCAAACAGTCCTGACTTAAATGCTTTTCTTTTGGATATATTTGTGTACTCTGTTCTAGTGCCTGTATATTCCTGAGAATATTCTTTTGTAATACTGAAGAAGCATGCATGCAGTTACTGCAAATTTACAAACAGTTTAGCTAAGGAAAACATAGTGAGAAAAGTAATCTGTGCACTGGTATATGAAGTTCAGATAAGCAGTCTGGCCCAGAAGAGTGCCTAGTTTGCATCTTCAGCAAATTCCATACATAGTTTACCACCTAAAAGTCTTACTATAAACCTTGCCTTGCTGCTGATGGTTTTAAAAAAAAAAAAAAATAAAAAAATTCTTGTGTTCCTGTGCTTGTTAAGTTAAAAATTGTTGTACAGTTTCAGTATGATTAACTGGGGAGTCAGGATGAGGAGAGTCCTCAGTAAAGGAAAGTAAGAGACATTGGGGGAAGCTGGGGCTCCTGATGTGAGAGCAAACCATATGACGAAGTAATATTTCAATACAATAAACCAGGTAGCTGATCCTTCAACATTATCTGACAGTAAGTGTAGACTCTTCTTGAAATTAGTATATGAAAGAAAGAGGCTGCTTTGGGACAACAGAGCTATGGTGGTTACGCTGTGCCCTGCCGTAGCTGAGACTCGTGTGCTGAAGCCGTTCGTACGAGGAGATGAGTCTCCTCTGATGTCCAGGGCTTCTTACGCAGAGAAGACCTGTGCGGAGGAGCAGTGGTGTGGATGGCCACTCGCACAGTGTTATCTAATGGCTTGAGGCCAGTCTTGCCAGCATTTATTATCTTAACAGTGTCAGCAATGTCAAAGACTAATGTTGATTGTCAAGCATTTTGGGATAAATAGGGGCTTTCTGTTTGCCAGACTTCAGAGCAGGAAAAAGCAGTTTCTTATTTTAACAAATTTTGTAGGCCTGACCGCTACTAAATGTCAGGAAACCAGCGTGACAATTGTGTGTTTTTACCTGTCATATCCTCGTGGAACTGAGAGAGAGAGACTTTGCCAATTTTAGTTTTTTGAACTGCAATTTCCAGTGCAAAAGCAGGCATGTTAATACTGAGGCTAAAGACTCATTCTGTCCTGAGCCACAAGAACTCAGAAATATGTACGCTGTTACAACTGACTATATAGTATCTTGGTGTTACTTCATTTCAGAATTAGATTTGGGGAGCTTTGATACAATATAACAAGAGTGTTATTGAAAGAAAATGAAAAGGCAGCTTTAATCGTAATTTCAGAATCACAAGATGGTTGAGGTTGGAAGGGACCTCTTCAGATCAGCTAGTCTGATCCTCCTGCTTAGGGCAGGGTCAATGAGAGCAGATTGCCAAGCACCATGTCCAGTTGGATTTTGAGTGGTCCTTTCAAATTAACCATAATTCTGGATTGACTTTGATCAATGAATGGCATAGTACATCCCGAGCTTTAGAGTATTATTCTGTAGTTTATGTTATAACTGGTCTTGTTGCATGTAAGAATATTTATCTCATTTCTTGAGCATTGTCTCCTTTTTGAGTTTTAAAAATTGCATTCTGTTAGTAGCAATTTTTACTCATTTCTTATGGTGATGTTTGGACTTCTTGAATGAAATACTTGTTTTTCAAATTGGCTTTTGTTTCTGAAAAAAATAAAAACCATTCCTCTATTGTTTCTCCCATCTTTTTGCTTGCACACCTTTCAAAGCATTTATGCTTGTCCCTCAAAATTTTGCATCTTGAGAGACCATCGTAAATAGCTATTTGAAATTATTAAAATAACCTAAAAAGAAATACAGTACAAGGCTCTCATGTTTTTATGCATGAATTTTTACCCAGCAATACTATTCTGTTCAAGATCAAGGCATTATTAAACATTCAAATGTGTGCCCAATTTATATTTGAGTCTACAAGTTCTATTGCTCTAATATTAATAGGGTCCAAGACAACCCTGAGGAAAGCTACCAAGTTACTAGCTTCTGTGTTCTTGCTCTACTGTAAGAGACCAGTTAATTTTTTGGGTTTTTCATTTGTTTGGGTTTCTTTGATGGTTCAAAAAAATCTTTAGTAGTCAGATTATTTCCATTAACTACTTTTTTTAACTTTTTTTTAATTTGAACTTTTACCAATTTCAGGATGCATTGGATATCAGACTGTCTGTTATGTGCATGATTGCTGTAAGGAATTGTCTTTCTGATAATGTCTACAACTCTATTTATTTATTTATTTTTTATTTCACAGATGTTTAAAATGACATTTGTAAATCAGCATTGTAAGGTACTAAATTTAAAATTGTCTGAAATGACACGGTGTGTTCCTGGTTTTAGTCTGTAAAACTGACAAGGCAATAGAAGTAATCCTTAGACATCAAGACATCACAAGTGACTTTCCTCTGACATCTCTTGAAAATACTGCGTGAGGGGCCTAGCCCGGATGTGAGGGTTTTCTCTATAGATGTCTGGTTCTGTCAGTGGATTACCATTTCAGATGAAAGACAATAACCACAGGGAATATGTAGCTGCCAAGCACTTATCAAAAAGAATTTTTCAAATCAGTCCTTATCCTTATTTTTTAAAAAGAAGGGAAAAATTTGGATATAAGCAGCTTTTAAAAATAATTATCCTTGTTTCAGAGCTGTTAGCATATTTGAGAGATCCATTATTTGAAAGCAAATACATATGCACAAAGGCCACAGGGAGACATTTTTCTAAGGTAAATTAATTCTAGTACGTTATAATATGATGTGGTGGAGCATATATTTATAAGCCAGTAACTGCACTCAGTTCAAGTGTTCAGGAATGAGTATCAGTGCCTGAACAAACTCAGGATATATGTGTGTTGGCTGATGTACTCATTCCCTGTCGCTTGTTATTATTTCCTTTATTAGCATTTGAAATTCATAAAGAAGATTGGATACCATAAGGTAAATACTGTGTTGTGTCCCGAATACTTGTTTGAGATGCAGAAATTAAAGAGCAGGATGGAACTGTAGAGAAGAGGACTTGGAGAGGTCAGATAATACTTTTCTTCTGCTGCAAGGCAAGATCAAACTATAGCTAAACCATTCTTGACAGATACTTGTCTAACCAGTTCTTTAAAAAAAAAAAAATACAGTCATGGAGATAGGGAAATTTCCCTAAGCGATTTGTTCCAGTGTCCTACTCTTGTTACTATGAAAGCGTTTTCTAATGTCTCATCTAAGTATCTTTCACTGGGAATTAAACTCATTACTACTTGTGTTGCCCACACTCAATGTGGATAACAATTTGCCTTAGTGTTTCTTGCATTGTATACTTCAAGCCTGTGGTGCAAGTTCTTTGTAGTAAGAGGAATGCAATTACCTTATTTTAGTGGACACAAAAGTTAGTTCTCTCAGTCTGGATTAGGGATTAAAAAAGCACACTTTGGCAGAACATACAGTCTGAAGCCAAGTAAGTTTGGATTCAATACCTGATTATGTATGTGATGTAGCACATGTGCTGCATCTAGTACATGAAGCTTGATTTCTGTGTTGTCTTTCATTTAGTTTTGTAATATTACTAAGAATAAAACTTGGTTAGTATGTGTAACAGTATAAATATAAAATTTCACACACTGATCAATAAATAATGACTACATCATGGATCTAGAACCTTTATTGTCTTAGTTTGGTTGATGTTTCCTAGTAATTGATGAGAGACTGTCCCCTGACTTTAATGAGATTCATTTAAATCTCCTGCTGCTGAGAGTAGCAAGATTCTTTTAGTGGAGGTGAATTACTGGGTGTTCCTGGAACAACACATACAAAATGATTTATTATCAAGAGTTAATGAGAAAACAAGGGAGTTTTACAGTATTAAGATACCATTTAAGAAAAAAAAAAAAAAAAGTTGAATCTTCATGTTGTAACTTTAAAATAAGATTGTTTATAGCATTTATTTTTTCCATGTACCTGCTTTGCTTATTAAGGCTTAAATCCTGAAGTGTTTAGTCTTTGACTATTCCTACTGACTGCAAGGCTACTACATCTTTTTCAGTTGCAAGCTTTAGTTTGTCAGCTTTATATGAAGCAGGTGTTGTTTAGTATACAAACATGATGCAACTGTTTGGGTGCTATGTAAATACTAAGCTTGTGATCAAAGTTATTTAAATGATTTTGAATTCAATTGAAACATGCACTTTTTTGATTCCACCCCAAAGTGGGGTAGTGCCTGTTTAGCAGCAGGCACCGTAGAGCCTTGATAAGGCACGGTTAATGAGGTACAGCATATTCCAGTTCTCTCATGCTGCTATCTTGTGCAGCCTATCTTACTGGGATTACTAAAGAATATCTGCCGACTGTCCAAATCTAATTTGGCTCATTGCACATCGGTCTTTCTGCCAGACGGAGCGTTTTTCTAGTTTTTCTCGCTAGAATTCAGATAAACTTTAGTTGGCAGAATATGGCAACTTTGACTTTGATATAACCCAGTACAGTGTGATGGAAAATAGAAATAAGCTCCTGGACATCAATGCCCTTAGATTTGGCTTTAAAAAAAATGCATTAATTGACGAGCATTCCTGATCAAAGTTCACCAGCTGTTTCACTCTGCATATCTTAAGCGGGTTGTCAGTATGGCATCGCTGAATATCTTAATAAAAACTTCACAGGCACCAAATTTTCTCCTTCCATTGGAATGCTGCCAAAACCAAATGTATTAATTTTTTATCATGGATGTAGCATTTCTGTGTGAGGCGAGGAGGACTGTGGAAGACAAGTCTGCCTGAAACAACAGAAGGGAGTGAAATAAACAGTTTGCCAAACTTCTGTCCTGACTATGGAGGATAATCCTGTGTTCTGAAGGAATTTTGGATAAAAAGTCCAGGCATTCTGGCAGTAAGATCTTGGTTATGTTTTTTTTAGAGTAGGTAACTTGGCAAAGGATAACATTTCTTGTTCTAAGAGTGGATAATTATAACCATTGATGTCTGCTTTTAACCTTTTGATTTATACTTTTAGGGAACGCTCTTGCATGTATAATGAGAAAATAATGTGCTGTGAAATCCTCAATTAGTAATAAGTTGTCTGGATCAGTTTCTCTGTGCCAGCAGTTACACCTGAAACTAATTTATTTTTCTCTTCTGCTGGTATTTTAATTTGCATTGGTAGCATTAAAAAAATACTGTTCATGTGAAGATTTCATAGTCAAATAATTTAATGTAAGCTATTCACTTTGTTCTTTATTATTCAAGGACAGCATGTCTTGGAGTGTGTGACCTGTTTAGGAAAATTAATTAATTTCCACGCTTTTCTAATGTTAACATTAGAAAGAAAAAGTTGTTCTCTAAATTATCCCTTTCTTATCCAGTAGGCTAAAATAAACTGGTAGCTCAGCTATGAAATTGCTCCTTTGATTTCAGACAGGTCCGTTTCTTTCTTCAGGCTCAGCTCACATTGCAGTTGTTGAATTTAGAAGTACATAAGCCCCTCTATTGTCATTTCAGTTCTGCTGCTTTTTCAAGAGCTCAGCTGTGTATATGAGGACGGTCCATTAGCATCTGTAATGCTTATTCCAATGAGGACATATTGGACATATTGAGAGGTGTCCTCTTGCACCATCTGGCCACCTTTTGTTGATAGTAGTTACAGAGAAGAACTCACCTTTTCCTCCATTTCTGCCTGTTTAAAAAAAAAAAACAAACACAAAAAACCCAAAAAAAACAGCGAACAAAAACCCCTACTTTACAAATGAATAAGGAAAGCAAGCACATTCTGCATCATAACCGTACAGTCACCAAGAAGAGGAATCTCTACTGGTCACAAACTCTTTAATGCCAGAATGGTTTTTGTCATGTAGACTTAAATATGTGGGCCTGTGAGTTGGTCCATTGGCATCATCTTTGTTAGTATCTGACACAACTGCTGCTTAGTCATTGTGTTACAGCTCTTGCATTAAATGTCCCTCTGTTTTTGATGTATCTTCCTTTCTGTTTGTCTGGTCCCCTGCCTCCATGAGGCTGCCCATGAAACAAAATTAGCTTAAGATTCTTCTGGAATCTGTTGTTTCCTGTGCTGTAGACCTGAGGAACTCCATGTGACCTTGCAAATAACTGAATAACATTGATTCACAGTATGACATAGATGAACCTCAAGAACATGTATGCTTTGAAACCGTAAGATGATCAGATAATTTAAGTTGGAAGGAACTTAAGAAGGTTGTCGAGTCTAAATTTCAATACGTAAGACCTCATGATTCCATAGGTTTTGGTTAGTGTCAGAAATGAGTCCAGGAAAAAAAATACATTCACATGTATTAAAAATTCTTTTTAGTTTGTTTTACAGCTGGAATGTGCTATGGATTTAGCATGTCTCAGAGGGAATACTTTTTCTTGAGTCTTACTGAACAAATGAAATTCTACTCTGGCTCATTAACAGAGAAATCAAAATGAATGGCAATAATCCAGATGTCTGCTGTAGTCTCATTTAAGAATGTTGTTTATATTAACACAGTTAGTATGTAAAATGTTTGGGTTTTAATTATGGCTTAAGAAAGTAAACTGTTTTAAGGAGAGGTGAGTGAAGTCATCCGGGTAAACATGCCATCTGAAGAACAGCTCCCCAAATTAAACTAAGAAGCATGATGGAAAATGATTCATTAAAGATTTTTCAAATTTTTTTCATAAGCCTCCACACTCATTTTCTGTGCAAGTGAAGTTTCCAGTATCCCACAGGCTGTTTATTCCTGTAGCATTCTCCACATGAACAGAAGCAAATAACGAAAATCTGCAAAACAAATACAAAGAGCATCACTTTATGCAAGCTGCTGTACAGTTCTGATTTTCTCCTACAGTCAAGGCCAATGCAGCTTGAAAAAATAGAAGGCACTCCTGTACTCTGTGTGGGAGTCATGGTTTAAATGGACACACATGTTTTTAAAGAAGTTTCTTTGGTCCAGACTTCTGGCTCCTTTGATGCTGGTATATCACTCAGCAGAACAGTAGTCTTTGCTCATTTCGCATCCTCGGGTGGCAATGCTACAAAAAAGTTGATTTAAGGAAGGTTTGTATTTGTTTGGGTATGCTGGGTACCTGTGTCCCCCTAATTCACTGTGGAGTGCATTCGAAGGACTTGATTTGTACCAAGTCTAACTCTGACAACCTGCACCCATTGCACGTTGGACTTCTCGCAGAAGCTGCCCTCAAGAGTGGGGCTGAGCTGTCTGGGACTTGGTAGAGCTCAGGGTCACCAGAGGGCACAGTGGCATCAGAGCCACTCCCTCAATTCAATACTTGTTCCCACTATAAATCTGGTTCATAAAATGGCTTCCAATTTCTTATCCTTCTTGACACTGAATTAATATTTCGTATTTCAAGTGAGCAGACTTTTTACTTTTATTATAGTGAACAAATTACAGGGTTATTAGAGTATTAGTGCTCCATAGCCTTCTAGCCTATGCCAGTTTGCCCCTCTGAGCACCAGTGTTTTTGTTGAGTGGTGTTGAAATGGTTTGCCAGCAATCACCCAGTAACTCTTATCTACGGAGATTCAGCCCAGTGATCTATTCGCTAAACCATGTAACTTTTTATAATTTGCTCATTACTTTTGCCAGATTTTAGCTACTTGGTCTGGAATTTTCTTTCCTTAGTATCCACCTGAAGCGGTAAGTGTCACTTCTTTCATCAAGAAACATGCATTGCTTTTCCTATATAGATTTTAAATGAATAAAATAATTCTTACAAGCCCTGTGAGAAATTCTTCTGCTCTGGGATATGGAGGCACTGTTGAAATCCAGGAGAGAATATTCCTTGTGTCATGGATGTATATTTATTCTTCTGACCTCCACCTAGCTATTTGCGGGTTATAATATCCGCTCCCACCCCCCTGACCCCCCCCCCCAATATGCCAGTTGTTACGAGTTTCAGTCAATCATATGCAGAGTTTGGTCCCTAAATGCTTTTTAGTTTTCTTCTGCTGTAGGTGTGCACTGTTTCAGAACTGTAAGAATGAAGGGACTTGCTCTGCAATTTTGGGAGATGTTGGTAGACACTAGAGACAGCATGGAGGCTCTTTGTTATTAATAGTGTTCTTCCTTTTGGTGCCAAAGAAGATTCCTATGCAATAGAGAAGAATTGGACATGAGGAAAGGGGATAGTAAGGACTAGAGGAATGGGAAGCCAGTGGGAATGGGAAAGGAATCTGGGAAGTGACTATGGGGAAATACTGACTGCTGAGATTTGAGATGGGAGATTAAAAAACCTGTTAGTTGAATGTGTACATGTAGGGCGAGTAGGACTTAGGAGTGAAGAAGCTGAGAGCGAAAGAAGGAAATAAAACGGGAGGAGATTTGGGGTTGATAGGCTGTGGAGGATTGGACATCTCAACTTTTGAGGTGAGTCTAGGAGGCAGGGCATGATAGGAATAAAACTGCAGCCTAGATGGAAGCGTGCGAAGAGGGAACAAGTTCATACAGCAAAGAAACTGGGATAAGCCAGGGAATGTGGAGTGGGTGTGAAGATGGGAGACCATGCTTTGTTTGGAACAGGAGAAGAAGCAGTTCTGATCACTAAAGGAGAGTCACCAAATGTTGTTCAAAACAAAAACCTGCAACAAACCTCGTAATTCAAATGGAATCTAACAACTGCAGGCTCAGTAGAGATGTGGGTTTTATGACATACTATTTTTCCCCATAATAATCACCTTCAAACTCTTCAGTTACACTGGTAGTAATTACTCCCCTTCCTTGTTCCCCTCTGGGGCTCATAATTTTCTTAACTTTCCCTTTGCTTATAGCCTACTCTGCTCTGCAGGTGCCAGCAATTCTTGTCTTTCAAACTGTCTTTTATTAACATAGCTCACTTGAATTCAGAACAGTTGTTCCTAACCCATACCTTCTGTTACAAGAGCTGAAAAGAATTTGTATGCATTAAGTTGGTCTCTTTTTTTTTTTTTTCCCCTTAACTGTAAAAATTGTTCTTATGAGCCTTATGAACTTCTCTTTGCAAGAAATACTTGTTCCTCTGAGCGCTTTCAATGGTTTTTGTAGGTTTGTTTTTGCGCAGTGGTGACAACAGTGTGAGATTTTTCATGTTGTCTGCTGGTTTGTGAGATTGAATGGGGGAGGTTGGTGTGATGATGATGATTATTATTATTTCTCTTGGGAATATATTAAAAGATAGAACATGGATAAATGGAGCCTCAAGGGTGACTCATGTTTTTGTTTAGCTTGAACTAAGTCCAGCTTCTAAGAGGAACTTGATTTTTAGGTGCATGTTTTTGCAGAGTGTTTTAAACTGAAGTTATAATTCCAGAGGTCTCAATAGTATGTGTTTGTTTTTATTTAGGAACATGTTTAAGGAATGTTTTTGGTGGGTGATGGTAAAATAAATAAAACTATCTCAAGCTGGAGGTTGCAATTCTTTGGCATATTCAATGTCAGCAAAAATCAAGTGGAAGAATGTTACTTAGCGAATGAACTCAGTTCATTTTTATGATTTACTTTGTAAAGAATTGTCTTTGTGCTCAGTTGCGAGATGCAAAAGTATGATTTCTTAAGTAGTGTTTGCTTTTTACTTTGTAAAGGCTTCTGCATGTTTAGAAGGTGGCTACAATTTGTTTTCAGCAAGGGTCACTGCCTGCTTGTCTTTGGGTAACACATATTCAGAAAGTACTTCAACGTACTGTTACCATATTAATTGTCACTGAGTGTATAACAGTGCGACACCTTCATGCCATTGCTTCTGTAATGTCGTTCAAAGTGTGGTTCTAAGTTTTTGGTCATTATAAATTCTCAGTAAACATCATTTATAACTCACTTTTTATTCAAACAAACAAAAAAACCCCCAACAAAACCTTGTTCTTTAGCTTGTGGATATTTTGAAATTTGTCTACAAAGGAATTGATGACATTCATTTATAAGTTCTTAGGGGAATGAGGGAAAGTCAGGGCTCTACTTTTTTTTGTTTCTTTTAGGGGATTTGGTTGTGTCTTATAAATGACTGTTCACTGAGAAAGTATTCGTAGTACTTTATTCATACAGTTATAATTTACCTTTTGAATATAATAGATAAGGTTAGAGTAAGAATGTAATAATGTCACATTTTTAAAAAATGTAGCTTAATGGATATTTCTAATAACTATACTTTAATGAAAAGGAATTTCAACACTGGAATCTAGTTTGCAAGTTGAACAATAAATGCCCCTCTGGTAACTTAGCATAGCTGCTTTCATCCTAGTCAGCTGCATACTGGGGGCATGTGTATATTTTCAGTATAGGTAGGTATCTGTAAAACAGAGACAAAGAAATTGACCACACAATTCTTGTTAAAATTAACAGACATTATATGATTTGATCCACAACCCCTGTCATGAAACGTCCCTGGTGCAAATTTCATCATATGAGTGATTGTGTTCCACTAGATCTGTTGCTAGGTTTGAATGCTAAGGGTGTTGCAGAGTTAATGCTTGGACTGTATGTTATGCAATACATCTTTGTACTAATTCTGAAATGTGTTTTATTTGTAGGGATATTAAACCAGACAACATATTGATGGATATGAATGGCCATATTCGATTAGCAGATTTTGGTTCTTGTCTGAAACTGATGGAAGATGGAACGGTAAATTAGAAACAATGATATATTCCTAAACACCTTTTCTTCAGTCCTTTGCTAGCTGCTAAAAATGTGTGCTAATAAAGGGGAAAAAATGCCTTACATCAAACAAAATGGAATTGTAATGATATTGATATGTAACTAACCTCGACTGCACTTTGCTTGGATTTACTGTATATTAAAAGCTTTTTAGATGCGTATAGCCAGCTCATGAATAAATAAAGAGAAGCTGCACCATCAACACTGAGTAGGTATTTGTTGATGAACTATGAATCTCAGTTTTGAGCTCTGAGCTCTAATCTTTATTGAAAGTGTAAGCTTTACTATAAGCAGGATGAGATTAAATTAGCATATCATCATACTTTAGCAGTATATTTAAACTTGCACAGTATGTAGTAGGTGTGACTAGAATGTAATGCTAGTGTGTTAATCATGATCCAGAGTGTTATAAAGTATTTGAGTTAATATATCTGATCACTTAATCTAAAATCACTTAATAACAACTCTGAGCCTAAGAATTGACAGTTTTGTTCTTTCTCTGTTATTAAATATTTGTGAGAGTTGAGCAAAAGTATGTCGTTGGGATGTCTGTTAATGTAGAGCCTTGGATGCTTACGTAGTTCTTCATGAATTTAGAAGCCTTTTTATTGTGTTTAGTTGTTATTGTCATAACCAGAACACTAGGCTAAATTTATATATACATGCAGAGTGCCACAAACAGCGGTGTCTGTAATGATGGCAGTTGATTTTTAGTCCTGGAAACGTAACTTTTACAGGTCCAATCTTCAGTGGCAGTTGGAACACCGGACTACATCTCTCCAGAAATCTTGCAGGCCATGGAAGATGGAAAAGGGAAGTATGGGCCCGAGTGTGACTGGTGGTCCCTAGGCGTTTGCATGTATGAAATGCTTTATGGAGAAACGCCCTTTTATGCTGAGTCCTTGGTGGAGACCTATGGGAAAATAATGAACCACAAAGTTAGTGCACTTTCTGTCTCTCTCTCTCTAAGCTAATTTTTAATAAGTAATAGGGTAACTTGGAGGCTTATTTAAAAATGAGTTTTTATGTACTGATTACGTTAACGTTCATAAACGTAGAAAAAATATGTTTCCATATAGTAAGCTTGTGGTTGTGGATTGCAGATGGCTTTGCTTTAGGATAAAGCAGTTCAAAACTAAAAATTTGGATTTGGAAACATGGCTGTTAGTTCACTCTGGGGAGTAAATCTTGGCTACATTACATTCTCCTTTTGTGTTACTTTCTTCTGGTGAGATCCATTGGTTGGCTTATGCAGAAGATTCTTAAATGTTCTTCCACATGGAGGTAGCTGTAGAATTCAACAGTGTAAGAGAAATTTAAACAAAGAAGAAAAATTAGGAGATAAAAAATTTCAACAGTTTCTGTCCTTTGGGGAAGTCTTTTTCCTAGAAGCCTTACTACATATATTTAAGAAGTGGAGTATTTGCATGCTTCTTTTTCTAGATGATAATTATCACTAAGAAGGGTAATTTTTCCAACTTTTTCTTGGTAATAAATTATTTTCTCTTACTTTTAATCTTTAAGGAGAGGTTTCAGTTTCCTGCTCAAGTGACAGATGTCTCTGAAAGTGCAAAGGACCTCATCCGAAGGCTCATTTGTAGCAGAGAACATCGACTTGGACAAAACGGGATAGAAGACTTCAAGAACCATCCATTTTTTGCTGGGATTGATTGGGACAACATTAGAAACTGTGAGGCACCTTACATCCCAGAAGTCAGCAGCCCCACTGATACATCAAACTTTGATGTGGATGATGATTGCTTAAAAAATTCTGTAAGTATAGAATTAACGTTTTGACAAATCGGCTTTTGTAGTATACCTTACAACAAAATATATGTAAATGTCAGTTTATTTCCGTATGTTCACTGTGTTCTGCATAAACATCAAAGTGCTGCTTTGAAGAACTGTGGGGGGAATACCTTCATAGTTCGGAGGCTGTTCCTCCAACAAGGATAACTGCAGTTCAATTTTGTAAAGTCATTGTAACTTTACACCTATTTGACACATACATCTGTTATTTGCAGTGACAAGTTCTTAATGCCTATGTCTTATAAAGAATAATATATTTACACGTAGGTAGTCTGCAAGACACAGTATTTCTAGCAGAGCATTGCTGGGACTTGTGTTAAGTTTGCATAATGCGTTTTATTGTAGTGCTGTACTCTAATTGGTCATATCTCTGTCAGATTCCATTCAGTTTATTCCCACTAAAGTTTTTCCAGCTTGTTTTCTGACTTGACTGGAATTTTTGGAAATTCAGGAGAAACGTTACAGCCATTTCTTCAGGAACAGTCTTAATGAGAAATTATTTTGCCTTTGCTTAAAAAGCTTTGCAACTGTTGATTTTTAACAACCTTAGTGTTTCTATGCTTTTGAACAGGAACTTTGAGAGATGATAGAGGTCTTAGCATCAGGAATGCCTTGCGTTGTCTCCTTGGAAATACTTTTTTTTCTTTTTTTGGTGTTTGTTGAAAGATGCAGAAACTTGCTGTTTACATGTGAGGTGAAGCTTTTTCACAATTTCTGCTTTTGTTTTCTGAACTGCCCTGCCTGTGCAGCTCACTTCCACTGAGTTTCCTGGACCTGGAGATAAGTGATAGGCAACATGAATTGATGTAGGCAGGATCATCATTATTTGTATTCCCTTTCCTCCAACTGCACAATAAAGCATGGAAAACATTTTGGATTAAATTCAGCAGTAGACATATGTGGTGTGAAAGGTCTCAGAGTCCTTTCATATAGGCAAATTAAGGAAATCAGTCTAGCTGCTTAGGCCAACTTGCTCCCCCCCCCCCCCCCCCTTTT
>VXBL01008587.1:213786-329709 GCA_013400195.1 Aramus guarauna
TTTCCTCAATTTTTCCTAACTTGCATTTGGTATTGCCCATCTCCCTTCACAACTAAAGTATTTTTATGTTAAAATTTTTTAATACAGTCTTCAGATATCTGTTTACACATTATTTTGTCCAGGAACAGCTATCAGGGTTGGGTGGCAGGAGTGGATGCTGTGTGTAGCAAGTCTTTGGGAAGCTGAAATACCTTTTGGAGATTTTTCACGCATTCTAATGTTGGCCAGTCCAAGGGTCTTCCTTTTTAGAGCCTGATCTCCCAACTGAGGCACTCAAATGGTGCCTCTGCAGTGTGAATGTATTCTCATTATAAAGAAGCAGGGAACTGCAGGTGAGGAAGGAGTGTTCCTGTGATGACTTAGTGGACTCAGATGTGAAAACAGTGTCCAATTCTTAATACGCTTTAGACTTTTGGGGGTGAAAAGCAATGCCATTGAACTGTCGAGAAGAAGAGTAGTTTCTGGCGCTTTCTTTTCGGTTTTCTCATTTGAAACATGTGGGTTTTGTTTTGTTTAATTTAAGGTTATATTTTTACCATTTCTGTGCCTAGCATCTCTGAAAAAAAACCTCCAGCCTGAGGCATTGCACGATTGAGGATATTTTACATTTTTTGCTTCAATTAGTGGACATTGTAGTTAATATCACTTCCCCTCAAATTATTACATAAAACTTGGAGGTGTCTTCCCTGGCATATTTCATACACATCTTGTGAGGAAAGTTCACATGCTTGCATTACTATCACAGAAGTCAGCACCACAGACAAGCCCATCAGACTTGTTTGGTTTTTTTCTTTTGGATTCTTTGCAAGGTTTGAATGGCATACAGCAAATGCGGAATGCCCAGTGCTGAAAATAAAAGGCAATGTTGAAAAGCCATGATTGTTATTGTTCTGCCTGAACTTGGAATGAGACTGTAGTCCCATCGAAAAATTATATATGTAATAGTGAAACTCAAACAGTATGTTAAAAGTGCACAGAAACACAAAGGGCAAAACAGTATTCTTAGGCAACCTAAATTCTGCAGGTTTTTAGCCTTTAGGTGTTTGGTTTAGTAGCCTTACTGATAGGCACGACAGACATAGATTCAGTTGTAACTCTGTTATGATGATAATACAGTTGAATTCACACAAGTAGCAGGAAATAAGTATTTTGATCTCTGACAAAGAATCAGCAAAGAAACAAATTCTTTAACAGAACTTTATATTGTCATCATTAGATACTGTGTTTTAGAACCAACATTTACCTGTGTGGTCACTGAGAACTGTCGTATGGGCTGTTAAAATCGCACAATTATGCATTTGGTTTAAAGTTATTCATTAAGATGGTTTTGCAACTCAAATCTATGAAATATGAAAATAAAATATGAAGGAAAAGTAAAGAATTCCTACCATAGTGTGTAATAATTGATATTTTTATTATTAGTTAGTGGAAAGTTAAGGCTTTGTAATTTGGTCTTGTCCATAGTTTCCAAAATGCCCAACAATGTAGACTTGATGTGCTTGCACAATCTAGCTGTGTCATTGGTGTTGCTTTTTATTCTGGGAACTCTTTTCAATGTGAAGAATTGTCTGCTAAAAGGTCAAGGTTGTGATGTAATATAGCTGATACCACCACTGAAAAGGTAATTTTGGATTTCTTTTGAATACAGGCTTGTTCTAACCTGCTGAGTTTTACATGTAAAAATGTACAACTCGTTCCTTTCTTCTTTTTTTTTTTGTTTGTTTGAAAAAAAACATTATGTTACCTTTCCTTAAAAATTAGAAACTTCTAGCACTTTCAGTGTGATAATCTTCTTCTTAGGGAGTTTCTTTTCATGACTGCTATGGCCGTACATAGTATAGCAACGTAAACCTTGCATCTTGGAGTTAAACAGGAAACTTTTAACAGGGTATCTAAGAATGTTGGAACATACAATGGTTCAAGTTATGTAGCAACAGGGTTATTTTAGCCTGAGGAGAAACTCAAAGATTTGTCTTGGTTTGTAGTTCTTTGTCTGGCAGGAAAAAGGACAAATAAAGGGAAAAAATGGTGAAAGCACTAATGGGATTAGAAAACCCTGTTGCATTACTTCTTTCTAGTAAATGTCTGACTGTTGTTCTCTCCAAATAGAGATGGCCCGCTCAGAAGTGGGGTTGGTAAATCTGCAGGCAGTAAGCCCTGCTGACTAAATAGCAGAGAGGAGTATAGGAGGGAATAAAAGGTGATACTCTTTGTGCTAAGAGCTTCTTGGAAGGAAGAAGGAATAAATTGGCTTTTGATATGTGTAATATTCTGCTTTCCTCTAACGATAGCCTATTTAATTAAAAAATATTTTTATGCCGGCATGCTGTTTTTTTCTGCATTGCATCCTATTATACTAGGACTTAGATGATGCCATTTCATATTTGGGCTGTGGATAAGGATGGCTGTGAATATAGTTAATGTGATATTATCACTAACACTTCACAGATGGTTAAACTTGAAAATCTTTTTCTTTTAAGTTTGGCAGGATATTACTTACTCGACTGTCCTATTATTTTTCTAGGAAACAATGCCTCCACCATCACACACTGCATTTTCTGGCCATCATTTACCATTTGTGGGTTTCACATATACAAGTAGCTGGTAAGTCAAGAGTTCCGAAATTGTCTGTAGAATAGTTAAAAAATATCTTAAGTTTCTGTCTCTGAAACGAACTGCAAACAGATACCAGAGAGTGTGGTTTATTGAGGAAATTACTAGGCCATAATGTAAAATGCTGTCTGTCCAAAAGAATGAGCTTTCTGCAGGTAAAATTTACATGAATTTGAAAGTCAGCACCTGTGTTCAGAGGATTTTTGTTGAGAAAGGTGGTTTTCAGAGAATGTATGAAGTCAAATGCGTATGACAAAGTTAAGACCAGATGTGTGGATCCAGAGAGAACTTAGCTTATTAGACTTTAAAAACAGTTTTATTTCTAGTCCTTTGACACTCTTCTAAGTCAGAATGGAAATTTAAAAAAAACCCACTTCTATTGATGTTTAGTGTTAATGTGATATCTGTCAGGTTCATCTCCACTGCTAAATTAAACAGTAACAAGGAAGTCCATACATGCTCCTTGGTCATTTATGAAAATAAATAAATAGAAAATGTTTACAACCATTGAAAAACCAGGCCTATGTTTCTGCAAACGCATGTGCTTAATGCTGGTTATGTGTGTGACCTGTCCTGTAGACTTCAAAAGGATTATTTGCATTAGTAGTAATATGTGTATGTGAGTAGTCACAGTTTCAGGGCCGCAACATTTCTGATATGTACGTGCCCTAGTTGTCATGTGATAATATCCCACTATTTGTTGTGATTCTTGTCTTTAAAAATTTGGGAAACTTCATGAATTATTTTGAAATAAACTGGTATTGTAATCTTACTAACTGTTGAGGTTGTTGCTTTTTTTGCTATCTGGCTAATGCACACGGTCCATAATAATAATTTTTAATCAAGAGTTCATTCACTTTTATGTAACAAAAAATGCATTGAGGACATCAGTCATCCTAGGTAAACATGAGTTCAATTTTTCATGAGCACATGCTCACAAGGTATTATTTGACTGTATAATAAATTACATAGTAATTAACAATTTAAACAACTATTTATTGGTTGATATAATTGTTTTTAAATTACTTTAAACGTGACCTGTTATAAAATCTAACACCATTTAATTTTTCCCCCCAGTGTGCTTTCAGACCGCAGCTGTCTAAGACTGACAGCTGGACCACCCTCCATGGATCTTGATGCCAGCATTCAAAGAACTTTGGAGGATAGTTTAGCAACAGAAGCTTACGAGAGGAGAATAAGACGTCTAGAACAGGAAAAGCTTGAACTTAGTAGAAAACTGCAAGGTATAGTCATTAAAAAAAAATAAAAATCATTCAATCACTTTTTTGAAATAGACTAGCTTGCAGCTTTGTAAGGTATGGTTTATACTGTGGAAAAAAAATACACCTCCTGGAATGCTTTCTGGCAGAAAGAATTCTCTTCATTATTTCTGTTGACAAATTAAACTTCCTTTACTCTTTATGCCTGAAATATCCTATGTACGCAACTTCTATAACACGCTAACATCGTTCGCACTGTGCCTTGGTTACCATAGCATAAAGATTTCATTCTTAAAACTTTTAAGAACTTAGTTTGTCCAGCTGACAATTACTGAAAAATGGGCACTTAGTACTTGTGAATTTATAAATTGTAGAATCCTCAGTGGAGGGGTATTTTGGCATGTCTTAATTTATCAGTGATACCTTTTTGACTTCCTCAGATGTCAGGCATGTAATTGGTCCATCTCTCTTCCATCCTTTTCTAGAATCCACCCAGACAGTCCAGGCTCTGCAATATTCAACAGTAGATGGCCCAATAACAGCAAGCAAAGATTTAGAAATTAAAAGTTTGAAAGAAGAAATTGAAAAGTTGAAGAAACAGGTAACAGGTATGTTATAAAAATGTGAAAGAACAAGAAACAATATTTTGTAACAAGAAACAATATTTTGACAAGATTTTTTTTTCCCTCATAATATGTTAGTTTGCTTTCTAAAAGAGTCTTCCAGTCTATTTTTACTTCTCATTTTATCCTTCGCTTTTCATTGGTAGCTCAATATTTTTACAAATTCAACTTAATATTCAGTTCTTCAGTAATTCCAGTTGCAAGAGAGAAGGAAGATTTCAATGACTTCTCTCAGTAGTAGTAGTAAAGTTCCACTAGTTTTAAATTGTGGTGTTGCTAATTGACGTGGATGTGAATGAGGGTCTACCTGAGAATTTGTGAAACCGTGACCAATTTCCTTTGTACTACTATTTTTTTTTTTTCCTTTCCTCCTGCAATGTATACTGGAAGAGCAGGTGTAGTACTTGTTTGGTTGTTTATGGCAGTATCAAAAGTCACTGCAGTCCTTGCAGAAGTCATAGTTACTGTATAATACCTTAGCATTCCTTGCTTTGTACATCTCTGCACTCAGGCATGCAGGTACCTAGGCAGTAAACTGGAAGGAAGGAAGGTGCTGTTTCTTGCTTACGTCAGTAAACGTGAGGGGTGAAGACTTTAGCCTAGCAGTTTTAATAGTATTAAAATAATTGATGGAAGGTGATGTATTATGATTTAAGCATCAATTGATTTTTTTCATTATCCCATTTTCTATTGAATTTTCCTTGGTAGGGCCAAATTTGTGATGTGATCACAATTTTGATTATGTTTTCTTTGAAACCACAGAGGTTTATAGTGTGCAGTTGCTTAGTGCATTTTAACTGCATGTGGAGTAAAAGCTAGTTCAAACCGGAGATGCAGTTTTCTGAGTATTTTGTTGGGACAGTACTTCTAGAAAAGTGTGCCTTATCTGGGAAGTGGGCTGTGTGCATGAAACTAGAGTGATACTGAGCTTTTCAAGTGGCAGGGAGTAGTGAAGGATGTTTTCCATGAGAGAGGACGCTATGGGCTATGCTGCAGTTCCATGAGCAGGAGACCTGACCAAACATAACTCTGCCACCAAAATGGGTCCTGCTCACAGCTGTGTGCCCCTCCTCTCTCTGTGCCTGCCCTGAGCACTCTCTTGAGTTTAATTCAGTCAATTAAACAAGGAAAGAACTATCTAGATAGAGAATTTAATCAATTCATGATCTGATAATTCAGCACAAGCTGGGCAATAGGAGCATACGAAGAAAGGGAGATGAGGGGGGAAGAACCACCTTTCAGCTCTGCTGTCAATGAGCTGTCATTTCTTAAAAAACTGAACATTTATTTCCTTTCCATTTAATTCCTTTGCTTCTGAGAGTTCATGAAGATTTTACAATAACTAAAAATTTGGCTATCAAGTATCTCAGTACTTTTAAGTTGGAAAAGCGGTTTTGAAATCTGTGCAGATAAAGAGCTGAATTTCTTTAATTAATGTCATACTGCCTTTCTTTAGAACTCCCAAACTAGTCACAAAGCAAAGATCTACTTAGCCTGGTATCCTGTGTCTTTACAGAGGCTACTGGAGACATTTATGGAAAGATTCAAAGAAATTCAATATATTCAAAACCATCTTTTTCCAGCCTTCCTCTCCCAGACTCTGGCAATTCATGTTTTAAGAACTTCCAGAGGGAAAGCTTCTGTTGCACTGCCATGTTGATTAGAGCTGTTAGTGAACCAATTTGCTGTCTGTTTACCTAATACCTTTTTAGCCTACTTTAAAGGCTAGCTACTACTGCTGATATTCAGTATTCTTAATTTGATGCTCTGAATTAAGTTAAAGGGCATTTTCTTTCATAGTGAGTCATAGCATAGGACTTCCGCTATCCTGCCCCATAACGGTTTCTTCAAAATAGGATCTTGAGAGCAGAGACATCTTCAAAGAGAAAGAAAGGAAGTACAGCAAGATGGTTTTTATTTAAGAACATCAACAAGATAGATAGAGATTGTTAGGTATCAGGACTAGACCCACAGAAAAAGGGAGGACAAATCTGATTCCTCTAGTCAATCCAAATAGGAAAATGCCTGCATTTTATGTGAGAGGAAAATCAGACACAAGTAATGGTAGATGGGTCTCTATTATAATATGTCCATGTCTTACCTGTGGCAAGGGAAGAAACCCAGTGAGAACGGTTGGAGGAACCAACGAGAGAGACTTCTTCTGGTTTGTATTTGTGAAGACTTCATTCAGTTCCTGAAAGTGTTGGGAATGCCAGCAGCGACACCACAGAAAGAACAACTTGAACTTAACTTCCAGACATTTTAGTTGGTGTGTTTAGATTCTGCTGCTACGTTATGAGGCAGAAGCATGCTATGTATGAACTGCATACTGCAGCATGTATAGATTATATACTGTTAAAATTGTGTAGTCTGAAAAAAAATCTGTTATAGATACACAGTTGGACAGCTGCTCTGGCATGATGCAGTGGTTTTGTATTGTGCCATAAGCATTAATTTTGGATGTGAACATGGCTTAAATAGCTCAGGGAGGATTGCTCTGGTTTGAGTGACGCCATGTTGGCCCTGTGTCAGGACAAAGGTTTTTGTGAAGTTTCTCTCCAGCTAAAATGTCCCTCCACTTGCTGCTGTAATGAGGAAAAAGACAGCACGATCAGAAACTTCTGCAGCAGTGCTCAGCTCTGGTTTCAGCTCTTTAGGACCACTGAAAAGCAGCATCTACAAGAACAGCTTTTGAATGGGACCAACCCTTCATAGAAAAGCATCAGGATCAGCTTTAAATTCTGTTTTATTCTTGACTGTTGAGCTGCAACTTAGATTTTAGTTCATTGCTGAAGGTATTACTCTCTTCCTTTGGTAATAAAAAATAAAAAAGATGTGGGAACATTCCCCAACACAACTGATAGCCCTTTTCACATTTAAAAGCATTCAGTGTCTGGTGAAGGCCGTTAATATTGAGAAGGTTTTCCCTTAAGTATCCATTCAGAATTTTCTGCTTCATGCCACATATATATTTGTATATTTATTCCTAGATACAATATGTGCTTTTGTTTTTTTCATATTGGAAGTGAATAATGTGATCAAATGAGGAAGTTGTAGAGTTGTCTAATCCATCCCCAGTCATCACATAATTTTCCCAGAATATATTTGAAAGCCTTGTCTGGTCCCATCAATACAGCCTTTAGTTAGAAGACACTCATTTGTGCCTTGAGTTGTAACTAATGCAAGCTAATTTGATGAAATCAGGAAAAGAGAGTTGTATTTTGTTTGATTTTATGGGGGGGTAGGGTGTGAGATAGATTTTTAAAACTAAATTAATGACAGAATACAGGCACGGACAAAACGGTGGTCATGTCTGAATATTTCCAAATTTAGGGGAGATAGTTCCAAGTTTTCTGGGTAGCCTTTAGAATATCTAAATTTCCAAATCTAGATCTGATGAACTTTAAGAAGGTTCAGTTCAGGTGCAGAGCTGAACTTAATGCTTTGGGCTCATCTCTTGGGCAATTAAATGTAATGTAATAACATCCTATGGTGAGCATTTACATATATTAGCTAAAATGTTAGCAATAACTAGGGTGATTAGATGGAAAATTACCATTGACTACACATATGTCACTACTAGCTTTTGGTTATATTCTTTAACCTGTTTTACTGCCTCTTCTGGAGCTATAAGAGTAAACACCTGCTTAAAAAGGTAATAAAAAATGACCATGAAATCGTGTCAAATTCAGGAGTGTCACCAGGGGGACCTTAGAAAAATACATTTTTCTTGTCTATCTGGTTTTCCAGGAAATGACAAGCTAGCATATGCTTTCAATTTTTGAGGTCAAAGTTATAATTTTTGTTCGCTAAGTTACATAGGAGAAAACTTTGAGGAATCTTTAATATTGCCAAATATGTAAAGGGCAACGATGGAAGAAGAAAACAGAACTGTGGAACAAAGTAGTTCATGCACGGAAGAGAGATTTATCTTGGCTCAGCAGAGCCATATATAAACTTTCTTTTTGCTGGTGACTTCAGAGTAGGCTGCATAAGAGAGGCAGTTAATAATTTCTGGCTTTGAGCTACATCTCTTGTTTAAGTGCATTCTTTTAAATTTTTAAACAAAAGTTAATGAATTAAAACAATAGTGAATATTTCTCTGGGTATAAGCCAGTGGTATTAATTTGCTTATAAAATTCTTGTGTTTCAGAATTTGCAGGTCTTAGAAATGTATGTGGTTTTACGTTTGATTTCAACAACAGCCTGTCTCATAGGATGGCATTTATGAAAATGTAGTAAAAGGCTGTTGTTAAGAGCATAGATTGGTTCCTGTTCTGTGGGTAGATATGTATGGTCTGATGACCTGCTGCAACTGAAATCAAGGCAAAATGTCCAGTGATTTAGTAGAACTTGGAATGAACCTGCTTTCATATATATCTTGCTTTAAATTCGTGTTTTTAAGCGAAGGACTTGGAGGGGAAAAAAACACCCACTAGCTAGAAATTTGCCGTGTTTTATAGATTTCAACTTTTCATGTTGTAGCATTTGAGCGCTTTTATATGACATTATTTAGCAGTGGCTTAGAAATGTACTTGCATTGTGTAACTGACAGTTGGTAAGAAACTGGCTGTAATAGTTTTCCTGCATTTATAGTAGTAATAAAGCAGATCACATAAACACAAGTGGTTTTCACACTCAAAATAAGTAAAATCATCTGAAGTTAATTTTAAGTGTATCAACAGGAGAATGCTTGCCAGCTCTTGAGCGACCCGCTACTTTTACTGTTTCTTTCTGGGGGAACTTGGGAGAAGGAGGGAGACTGTTTATAATTACAGTGTAATAAAAGATGCATTATATATTGCATCACAGTGCATAAAAGTCAAATGTATAGGTCATGTTAAAGCATACATTAGAGAATTATGTATAGTGTATGATTAGTAATGTGAAAAGACAAGTTGTTATCATTTTTTTGTGTTGTTTCGCAGCAAGCTGTGACCTTTTACTCTGTTGTGGTAAAAGCAGATAAAGGGAGTTGAAACAACCTACTCCCTATTTTAAACCAGATAAGAATTGCATTATATTGTGGTTAAATGGAAACCAGAACAAATACTGAAGGGGCTTTGAGCAGCTAGACTATGCTATTCTCGAATGATGATTTTTTTTTTTTTCCCCCCCCTTAAAATATTTAGAAATCTGTTGCTATCTCTAGATTCTGGTCAGCTAGAACAGCAACTTGAAGAGGCCAGCACTGCAAGGCGGGAGTTGGATGATGCTTCCAGGCAAATAAAGGCTTTTGAGAAACAGGTCAGAACGTTGAAGCAAGAGAGGGAAGATCTTAATAAGGTAAAAGCATTTTGTCAGTAACTCTTCTAAACCCTAAAGACTACTTTATTTTTGTTCGTTTTGCTTGAAATAACTTTCAAGTGTAAAATTAATGAGCAGACAACAAATGCGTACCGTGACCTACTTTGCCTTCTATCTCTTTTTTGAAGACAAGGACACTATTTAACACATTGTATGTATGACTGCTGGGTGGTCCTAGGTGATTGCTTCCAGGTAGTGAACAACTCCATGATTCAAATTGCATGGTGGCTGCACAGAAGGTTTTACAGCTTCAGATTAAGGTGATAGTGATAGTGGTCGGAAGACAGAGTAGAGAAGAGCTATTCCAGACAACTAATTTAATCTGAAGTATGGGTGAGACTGTAGCCGGGAAAAATATGTTAAGAATATGGTATTAAGGCTGTGTCACGGAAATGTTTCTAGAAGAGAGATGTGAAAAGTTTCCCAAATATGAAGATTGAAAAGTAATTTGAAGTAACTACATTTAAAGAATACTGGGGTTTATTATTTCTTCTTCTCTGTCTCCCCAATTCCTTGTTTTCTTATTTATAATATACTGTCTTTCATGGCTCTTTTTTGTATTCATGGTTAAATCAACCTGTAATCAGGTGTGAAATACATTAACCTGTTTCTCATCATGATTATATTGGCCTAGTATTTTAGAGGCCACACTCAATGTTGGTGTGTCAGCTGTGTTTAACACTGTTTCTTTTAACCCTTAAGGCTCTTAAAACCTTGAAAGCTGCTGGTTTGTCCAAGACAGATCATCTCTCTTCTAAAACAACTTGTAGTTACTAGGACCTCTTTTTAATAACCTTAGAAAATGCTTTTAAATCAGTATAGATGTCAATAGTGCTAAATATTAATTCTTCCTGCCGCTCTTACTTTCATCCTCAGACTTGCTTTTCCTTGCTTCTTTGTTCAGCTCCATTTTGGCAGAACATCATTAAACTATTCAAACTGTTGTGGTCCCTCATTCATAGTGTAGTAGCACAGATCCATGACACAGCAAGCTCTGTGAAGGTACTATGCTGTAGAGTTATCACAGCACTAGCAGTATTGTTTCATGTGGGTTCTTAAAAGAATAATTATCATATATTGCTGTTAATCATTACAGTGTTTTGTTACCTGAAACTTTCTGTAATATTTGATATTATGGTACAGTGTGTGGAACTCATACTTGCCATTGCAGGTCAGTTTTCAAAAGCTTCTAAAGTAGAAATTTTCATAGAGTAGAGTTTTCCATTCAATGAATGCAAAACTATCTTAACTTTTTTTAATCATATAGCTGTTGAGATAAGTACCATTCTTTTTATTCATTTAAGTAGCTCTTGGAAAAACTATGCTAATGACATTTTTTAATTAAGAAAACAAGGTATTTTTGTATTTTAATACAAGTGCTTCCAAGCCATTCTGTTTAACCTGTAATAATGGAGTAAATTCCGATTTGTTTTACGTTTATACAGTTTTACTAACTTTAGTAGTGTGAAACCTGGCCTCTTCCCTTATTTACAGGGGCATACAATCTGTATTGTAGATGCATTCATGAAAAGCAATGAATATGTAGATTCTGTTCACTCTGGAGAAAGTGTTAGATGCTCATCCAAAGACAGAATTGGCCTTACAGCTTTCTAGGTTTATTACTTAATTCTTTTTTTAAACTGTAGGAACTGGCAGAGTCTAGTGACAGATTAAAATCCCAAGCCAAAGAGCTGAAAGATGCACACAGCCAGCGGAAATTGGCAATGCAGGAGTTCTCAGAGATGAACGAGCGGCTGACAGACTTGCACTCTCAAAAACAAAAGCTTGCCCGCCAGCTCCGAGATAAGGAGGAAGAAATGGAAGTGGTGATGCAAAAAGTAGAAAGTTTAAGGCAAGAGTTACGCAGAACAGAGAGACTTAAAAAAGAAGTAAGTGGTGAGAAGACTGTTTAGAATCTATGAAATAGTAGTTATATGTAAGGTTTTCTGACAAAGTAGTTTTTTTTATGTTGTCTGTAAATCTTTTAACTCTTTGTTGTTTAAAACAGTACTGATTTTTGTTTTCTAAGAATTTGAAGTGTCCAGTTTAGTGCTGAAGATTTATCTCATATATTGAAAACCATCAATAGATTTTTTTTTTTTTTGGGGGAAAAAAAAAAAAAAAGAATCCTATTAAAAATGTATGTACTTTTGTAGCTGGAAGTCCAAGCTGAAGCCGCAGCTGCTGAGGCATCCAAAGACAGGAAATTGCGAGAGAGGAGTGAACAGTACTCTAAACAGTTGGAAAGCGAAGTAGAAGGGCTAAAGGTTAGTCCGTTTTGATATTAACACCTGCAAACTTACCAATCACCTAGGACTTGGATCTGTTTGATTGCTTTCAGATGTAGGACAAAAAGGTATTGTCAGTTTGTCACTTCAGTTGACGCTTAATATTAATGCAAGCACGCATTGCGTTATTGTCCAGAAAAATGAACGTTTGCCTAATGCATTTTTCAGGCCAGTGTGTTCACTGCTTACTGAAGTATTTCTTAATACTCACTGTTTTCTTATCAAATTGCTTCCTTTATTACTTTGTTTAACTTCACCTGTTAAAAGTGGGTTTTTTTTAGGGTAGGATGGTTGAGTATTTGAAGATGAACCTGCACCCAAGCAGGTTTATGTATAGGTGTTTTGTGTACTGTGTTGTTCCTCAGTATGTAAGTCAAAGAAAGATGGTTTCCTCTACAATAGATGTCACCTGATGTAACTGTAAAGGAAAAGTTTTAGTGCATTCAACCTCTCAGCCAGAAGTTGAGATATTTTTGTACAAGAATAGCATTGAGCATGAAGACTTTGTTTATATTGATGAGATTGCTCACACATGTATGTGGTTTTTAGGAGCAGAAATTTGAGTAAGCTAACTGTTAACTGTTATTTTTATTCTATGATTTAGCATTTTGTATGGTGCTCTGAAGACATTAGACTTGCTCAAAAATTGAATGAGAGTGTTTTTCATTTCCACATGAGGATTTCTGTTCATGTACAGTAAAATCCTGTTCCTAATGTTTTGTCTAGTAGGATAATTCTAAAATTAGGCCTATTCTGGTCTTCATTTACATGAATAACCGGAGGGGTGGAGTGGCGGCAGTTATTAGAGTTCTGTGGGACATTTGTCAACATTAAGTCACTCCACAGAAAATTTGGGGTTGCTTTGCAAACATTATTTTATTTTGCCTTCCTGTGTTAAATGAAAATGAGGAAATTCATTCAGTATGAATTTTGGATTTATAAAGTTTCTCTTGCTGTGAATTCACATTGTTATCTAAATAGTAAGATGTATTTCTTCTGCTTTCATGAATTTCCGCCATCAGCAAAGAGTTTGTATGACAGTTTCAGGAACAAGAGGAATTTATTGGAGATCTATTGAGAATAAATGATACGCTGATTTATAACAACAGGGCAAGTTGGTCAGAAGAGGAAAGGGGACTTGTAGCTTTCTTAGGAATATTTCACAGTACAGTTACCACACTTTGGATCACTTGTTGTTGTTGTGATACTGTATTATCCATTCAGTAAAAACTTGGCATGGCTTCTTAGTTAAGTTCAGGAGGCTATCACAGGGAAAAGGTCAATTTTTAAAGAAAAAAGTGAAGTTTCTCCAAATGAGGAGAATAGAAAAGCCCATAAATGATGGCAGATTAAGCGTAAACATGATGTTAAGGGCTAAATAAAGAGAATTTAGAGAGTACTTTGCAAATGATGCTCAGTGTGGTTGTGGCCAAGTTCTTTAAATCAAAAGCAGAAAGCCACCTTAGGAAACTCATGGGCTACTTGTTGGCAGGGATGGAAAAGGTAACCTCTGAGTTGATAGGGCTGTGGCAGAAATGCTCAGCGAGTTTTTGGTGTGTCAGACTTCACTGCTGCAGGGGAGATTGCCACACAGAGTGCGTTCTTTGCAGCAGGTTGGTCAGATGAGCTGGATCAGGTTGAGGATGATGTGCAGGAAGCGTTAGAGATGGCAGGTGAGTCTGATGTGAAGTCACCCGGAGCGGTGATCTTGCTGAAGGCGTTCTGAAGGAACTTGGGTGAGAAGTGAGAGAACTGCTGGCCAAGATGTGCACCCTGTTATTACGGATGGCCCACTATGCCACTGTGACTCTCATCCAGAAGATCCTGGGAACTGCAGAGGAGCGGGTGCAACTTCCTTAGGGAAGGGGTAGAGGCTATAGTAAAGAAAAAGGTCAGTGAGCTCATGCATTAAGCAGAGCCTATTGGGAAGAAGGAAATGTGCCTTCTGTCCAGCTGAGTCCTGCAACGTTGACCTGCCGGGGTTCTGCGAATTTGTCAGTAAGTGTGTCGATAAAGGAGATCCAGTGGATGTCATGTATTTATATTTTCAAAAAAATCAGGGTCAATATGAGTTGGCAGTGTGCCCTGGCACCCAAGAGGGCAAACCGCGTCCTGGTGTGCATTAGACAGCATCTCTTATCTGTGTGCCTGGAGATGCATTGTATCCCAGTTGCACCATTTGTCCACTTGAAACAGGCATGTATGAAAACATCTATTTGGATGTCACTCTTAAATTTGGGCAGGAAGAAGCTGAGGGGAAATCATGTTTAAGGTTTACAAAATCACAAAGGTAGTGGATGAGGTGAATGAAAATGGCCGCTTACCAAGCCCTACAGTACTACAACTGAGGGGCACTGATGAAGCAAACAGGACATATATTTAATACAGTACTTTGTTGCACAATGAGGAGTGAACTCCTGGAACTTGTTGCCACAGGAGTTTGTGGTTGTGACAGTATCAGTAGGTTCATAAAAGAGATTAGACAAATTGATGAACACCAGACCATGCAGAGAGGTACTGTCTAATACGTTTTGTCCAAGGGTTGTATTCCAAGGGGGATGGACCTCATAAAAAAGGCAGGCCTCGGTGCTGCCCCCAAATAGCCATTGCTTTCAGGAAGGTACTGGTCTGACCCAGTAAAGCATCTCTCAATGCTGCTGTTCACAGTGAAGCTGAAAGCGATACTGGATTGGTAAGAGTAGTGAAAGTAACTGCGTAAGTAAGTGAAGAAGTTAATGACTTGGACCACATGTTGGAGGAAGGTACCAAAAGAAACCAGTTACCATTTGTAATATATTTCTGATTCTAAACAAGCCTCCATTAACTTTGAAAAATAGAGCTATACATAAGAATGGAAGAGGGCTTTCATTTTAATCAGAACAATAGTTATAATACCTACAAACCTCTTTCTGTTCTTCATCAGTAGATAGATGTATTTTTTATTATTTTTTAGGGCATTTTATAGGTGTGGTAGAAGATCTTACACTTGCTGTTTACTTTAGTAAACTTAGTTATAAAGCCTTAGGTGTGTATATTCAGACAGCCAAAACCTGGTTTCTTGACTGAATTACAGATATAGAAAAGGTATATCGGGTGAGTCCGTTATGGGCCAACTAGGCAATTTTTCGTGCTAATTTGTACAGCTGATTTATTTTTTTGTTTGTTCTTTTGTAAGTTGGTTTCAAGCAAACTTAGACTTTTTTTGCATGTTGAATATTTAGGTAGCATATTGAAAATTAAATTCTCAGCTCTTACCTTCCTACCTGAGCAACAACAAATTACTCAATTGAGAGGAATAATGTAGTAATCCACATAAATAATAGGATTGCAATAAGGAAGATTGCATCTTTCTTAGTATGTTGCATTTGGCAAATATTTATACCATAAAACTTTGTGCTATTAGCATCACAATCCTAAGTAGGATTCTTCATATTCTTAACCAAGGTAAATTATTATTACCATCTGCAACGGGCAAGATACAAGCCTTGAAGCAATACAAAATAGCACTTGTAACAAAAGGCTAATCTTATTACAGATGAGTGTCCTGGGTTTGGCTGGGATAGAGTTGATTTTCTTTCTAGTAGCCCCTATACTGCTGTGTTTTGGATTTAGGATGAGAATAATGTTGATAACACACTGATCTTTTTAGTTGTTGCTGGGTAGTTGTAGTTTCTACACTAGGTCAAGGACTTTTCAGCTTCCCATGCCCTGCCAGGTGCACCAGAAGCTGGGAGAGCACGGCCAGGACACTGACCCTGGCTGGTCAAAGGGATATTCCTTAACATCATGCTCCATATATAACTTGGGAAGCAAGCCAGGAGGTGGATTCACTGCTTGGAAACAGACTGGGCATCCGGGATTTTTTTTTTTTCTCCACAGGTGGTGACCAGTTGTATTTGTGCATCACATCGTTGTTACTGCTATTATCTTCCTTTGTTATCCTATTAAACTGTCTTTATCTCAACCCACAAGGTTGTGGGGGTTTTTTCCCATTCTCCTCCCCATCCCACTGGGGTGGGGAGGGGTGGGCAAGTGGCTGTGTGGTGCTTTGTTACTGGCTGGTGCTAAACCACAACAGTCCTTCTTGGTGCCAAACATGGGGCACGAAGGGTTGAGTTAAGAACNGGTGTTAAACCACAACAGTCCTTCTTGGTGCCAAACATGGGGCACGAAGGGTTGAGTTAAGAACAGATCTGACCAGAGCATGTTAAAACAAATTTGTTATAAGAAGTTACTAAATTAGTTTAATCATTGCTGATCTGCTGGTCACAACATTGTTTTAGTTGTTCCCTGAGTTGTTCTCAGAGTTGTGTTATGTAACACCTTACTTGCCATATATACTGGTTATCAGTGTTTATGTATGCTTTATCACCTCTGGGTGCTGGATTAAGGTTATTGCTCTGCTGTATTGTGTACCACTGGCTTATGGTATGATAAAATCCTTGATCATCAGACCAATCTGGTATCTGTACTCAGCGGCGGCGGGTGGCGCACAGAGCGGAGCGACAGTGGCGGTTTCATGTCCGTACTTCAGGAGCCGTCTGTCGGAAGCTATTAATAATCACGCTTTTTACTTTTTCTCCTTGGAGATCCAATACGTGGGGGAGAGACACCTTCCTTTACCTTCTCCTTCTTCTCCAGGCTAATTACAATAGCTCTTGAGAATGTTGAATATCCTTGGGATGTTGGGACCAGCATGCTCCTATTGCTAGTTCTCCTGAATGTGGTTCAGGTCTTGTTTAGGGTTAAACAACTATTTAAGAATACCACCTGGACATCAACTCCTGCGACAGGCACTGCGGCTACTCAAACCTTGGCAATAAGCACTGCAGCTGAACCAGAGAACCAACATATACCGGTATCAGTCGCCTCTATACACAAGAAGAAATGGACACAAAAGTCAGCTTGTTTAGTAAAGGATGATGAAATAGGGCCATCGTAAGAGCAGGAGGAAGAGACAGAACTGCTCTATTATTGCAGTGTTTAACGGTTATTCTTTTTTCTTCAAGTTCAAAACTGGATGTCTGTTAATGTTGCAATTATGGTGTCCATACTACATGATATACATGTCAATACATATAGCAATATGTACAACACTGCTGTTAGATTGGACTATTCAGCTTCATAACTGCCTAATGAAAGAGCTGCTGTGTTGAGGTTTTTTGTTTGGGTTTTTGTGTGTGTCTGTGTGTGCGTGTGAGGGAGAGAGGGAAGACTTCCAGAGCAGAGTTATGGCATCTGACTATCTGTGTGCCAAGAGATGCATTATGTCTCAGTTGCACCATTTGTCCACTTGAAACAGGCATGTATGAAAACATCTATTTGGAATTTGTGCTTACAGCAATTCAAAATCTATTCTTTGTTTACTATATTACTCTAGTTCTGTAAGCCACTGCACAATACCATCCAGCTCTCTCTTCTACGGCACCACGTGTGTTATGGTCTTAATAGTACCTTTTCGTTGTGGAAAAAAATGTGAAATACCTTTAGAACTTTTTACATACCTGGTAGATGATGTTGCAAAGCCTAAACTTTTTATGTGCTCCATTGCCATATATGTGTCAGCAATTTGGCATGTTGGCCAGTTAACAAACAAGTTCAGTAGTTAACTGCCTGTGTGTGAAAAAAAATTCCTATACTTCCTTTTTTTGGTGTTTTTGGTTGGTTAGTTGGGGGTTTTTTTTGTCGTTTGTTTGTTTGGTTGGTTTTTTTTTGTTTGTTTGGTTGGTTGGTTTTTTAAATCTTTCTTTCTCCAAACTCTCTCCTGTTAGGATGGCATCTTCTCTCTCCAGTTACCATCCTGAGGGTGGGATTTTACTCTTAGATCAAAACAGATGGCCGTTTTGATGAGTTAGAGAAAACAATGCAGTAGCAGCACATATCTGGCTCGTATGTTTAGGAGGCTTTGCAGTGTTCTGCTGACACTAACAGCAAGGCCCAGCTTTCTCATAGAATTCGTCATGGTAGAAATTCAGCTCATCTGAATGTTCTACAGTGCCATTTAGCTCTTAAAGTCTGTTCATACATCAGCAAAAAGAAAATTACCCAAAGCCATGTTTAATTAAGGGTGACTGAGAGGATTTTAACATGGTAAAAATGGAGGTATAATTAACAAAATATCTGTGATCCTCTTGAAGGTATGAGGCTAAGGAAGTAGGTTTTCCAGTTACCTGCACTTTCTCAAAACACCATGGTTTTTTTGAAATATTTTCCTTTCCTTGGACTACCTTTAATTATATATTTTAAAAACCAGAAAAAATTCCAAACCAAGTTATACATGTGTTTACATTAAAAAGTATTTCCATATTTGGATTTCAGTGCATGTCATGCCACTATCTCATTTTGAACCTGATCTTGCTCCTCCTCTATGTTATGGCAGGACATTGAGTTTAGTGAGTGCAGCATTTGGTGCAAATGTGTATGTATCCTGAAGCAGTGTGTAAAGACTATTGAAATGCCAGAAGACCTCACTAAGAGAGCTATGCAGCTGCGAAAAGTGAAGTAATTACTCTTATTGTTTTAAGCTTGTTTTTTTCCTATTAATCCACTATGATGTAAATGGTCAGTTTAACTAAAATAGGTCAGGTTTCCCTCCTGACTGATGCAATCCATATAGTCTTTCTGTAGCTAGATTTTAGTCTTCAATTAAGCCTCTGCTTGTCTTGGTATAGCTTTTCCACAAGTTATTTCTGCTTTAAAGTATATTGACTGTATATTGTAGTCCTTACTCTCCATTCCTGAAAGTCACTTGAACTTCTTGCTGTCAACAGTGTGAGTGGAAGCATAAAAATGTTCTAATTCTTTGGTCACTTTCTGACTGCGTGTAAGGGGAGTCAGAATGTGCCAGAGGTGTTTAAAGTGATGATCAGATTTTCAATGGCTTGAAAATTATTACTGCATTTAAATCACAAAATGATACAGAGTACAGTTCAGATTGATGCTCTAACAATTTTCAAAAAAAATTGAGATAGACGTGTTAAGTCTGTAATGGGATATTTTCTAAAGGTAGACTTATGAATAGTGAGTTGTTATTGCGCATCATTTTCAGCATCCTTGAGGACTAACTTGGGACTGTTTATTTCAGCAAAAACAGGTTGGTCGCTCACCTGGGGTAAGCAGTATAGAACACCAGCAAGAGATCACCAAATTAAAGGCAGACCTGGAAAAGAAAAGTGTTTTCTATGAAGAGGAACTATCTAAACGTGAAATAATGCATGCTAATGAAATAAAAAGTCTGAAGAAAGAACTGCGGGATGCAGAGAGCCAGCAGCTTGCCCTCAAGAAGGAGATCATGATTTTGAAAGACAAGTTAGAGAAAACCAGGAGAGAAAAGTGAGTATTGTATGGAATTTATGGAAACAGTTAATTTTGCACCAGAATTCTTGCACTGGTTGACCATTCCAAGGTGTGTAACTTGAGTTGCAGCTTATGTTGCAGTTTAAAATATTTTTTGACATTTTTTTTCTGTTTGATATTGTCATCTTTTCATGCAAAACTAATGTGTTAGAGATCAACTATTGCTTACATTTCAGCCAGCACAGGAGCAGTCACTTAATGCGGACTAAGGCTAATCCTTGTTGGGTTCCATCCAGTGTTAGATCAGTCATCAGACTACTGTAGGCATAAGCTGCTTTATCTCTCCTGACACGGTAATTTGTCAGGACCTGCTTTCTTCTCTCCCACGTGGTGGAGCTTATAACTGGCCTTGAGAATGTTCCTTGAGGCATTCATCAATAAAAACAAGTTTTTCTGGTGGATAGTGTAATAATAGAAATAGTCATAAATTGCATGTTTTCATTTTCATTCATAAAAAATTCAGAATGCTTTATAGACACTAGCATAGATGGTTCTTTTTGCTGCTGTGGTAAGATGGCATATTAGAAAAACCATGGCTAAGCTTTCAGCAGGAGCTTCTCCAAGCTATAGCGAGTCCTTATGTTTAAGTAGTAAATAAAGTAAAGAATTTCTCAAAAAAGCTTATGCAAATGGCGGTGGAAACACTGCCTCTCTGGTAAATGGTTTCCAGCAGAGGAAGTAGATCATACAGCCTAGAATGCAGTGGATGAACTGTTTCTTCCTAGAGTACAGCTATTCATAGGCCGGACATATTATCACAGTCGTTTGCTGCTTTGTTCTAGATTGAGAGGTAAAACTTGCATCAGCAGCATGTTTTCATTGTACTACAACTTAATGGTCTTGCTGACCTATGAGTTACAAACGCACAAAAGGCTACGCCGTCTTGCAATATATAAAGGTGATGGTATGGTACTCTTTTAATGCCATGTCAGTCCAGTAGTGTCTCAGGAGGAGGACTGTTCAAGAAAGAATCATTAATACCTCTTTCTGCAGACTATAAACCGTTGCTAAAGGTCATGCCTCCAAACACTGACCAGACCAAAAACTTCTTGGAGTTGTATCAGAACCACTCTTAATGCTGTACAGCTGCAAAAGTTCTAACTAGATGTTCATCTGGTGAAATAACAAATGGCCTAACAACACTGATCTGCATCCTCCTAGCTAGTTCATAAACCTCTTTCAATCTAGTTTCTCTCTGTAAATAAAAAAAGAACTGAATGCAAATCTAAAATGAGTGCTGATATAATTCTGTGTTTCTGTATGTATTTCAAGTTGTTGGTGTAAGAGAACATTTTAAAGTATGAGCAGAAGTGTGTCACGTAACCAGAATCCAACATTTGGCTCTTAATGGGAAAGGCTTCAGCATCATACGAAGTCAGGTGTCCAAGCACATGATGAGGGATTAATGAAGACCTGATCTTAACTGAGTTTTGTTAACCAAATCTGCAGAATCTCATGCAAGTATTAGGACTCCATAGAAATGCAGAAGTCCACTGTTCACGGTGTGCTGCAGATTGTCTTCTGAAGTAGTTGCAGGGATTTATGAGGGAAGCTTAAATATTAGGAATGGAAGAATTGCTGCTGCTGCTGCTCAATTCTCAGTATTTGGTAGTTTTTCTTAAGAGAACATAGATTTTTTTTGTTTCTGCTTACACATATTGTTCTTAGCTTTTGTAAGCAGGCGTGCAAAGCTTTTTGTGAGTCTGCCAGTACAGAGGTGTTCAATGGAACTGTTGAAAAGGAAGCACCTGGAGGCTTTGTGCTGGAATAAGTGGAATTATTTCAACAATAGGCTTGAGGTGGGCGTGGGGTTGAAGTGTGCGTATACAGTTTGGGAAAAAATGTTTAGTAGTCTGAAAATAATCTTTAGTGCATATTTAAAAAAAAAAAGGCTTTGGTGAGAGGATGCATTTGCATTACTTCGTAAAGGCTATAGTAGAGAGTGAATAAGAGCTTGGTCAAAATCTGTGTGTACTTCTTTTTATGTACCTTACATGCTGGTGGTTTCTGTTTCATTTTTTTAAAATAAGTATTTTTTTTCTTTGTTTCCTTCAAATTTAAGCTTTTGCTGTTTCAACAGTGTAAGTCTTTAAGGGAGAGAAACTACGTTTCTGTACAAAACGGTTGCCCTTTGCTAAAGTCTGATAAACTGCATGCTATTAAAATTGGGAACATAGAAACACAATATCAGGCCAGCGATCTGTGTAGCACAATATTCCATTTCTTAGAATTGTCATTATGAAATATTTCAGAAGAAGGTGCAAGAAACTGTGTAAAATAAATCATGTTTGTAGAAGTTTCTTTTAAGCCTGTCATTTAACGATAGATTTATAAAGTGGATAGCTTTATAAAACAGCATTTGCTGTTTTTAAATTTTGCGATCTAAAGAAGCCTGAGGGCTGGTGTTTGTTTCAGGTCTACTTTTCTTGGTTTCAAAGCAGTAAGATAAAATATTTCTCCACTTTGTACAGCTGCAATAAAGAGCTGGAGTGACAAAGTGATACCGTAAAGCTGTATTTCACATTGCTTGCATGTGGTTTGCTATAGTTTTTTACTGATAAAAAGAAAGCTGGATCATGTATGATTTCTTAAACTTGAAGAGCAGATACATAGCTAAATTTTAGATGAGAGAAGTTGTTTGATGGGAGAGGAAGGTGCCAGGCTTCAAAGCAAATGTGTTATTTTGATCTTCCTGGCTGTCCAAGGTATGCCTGTGGGGTCTGTCACTGTTCTGTGGTTTGCTGCATTGGTATCTGGGTATGATAGGTTGTACCCACATTCTCCTCTGTTTAAAATTTACCACCTTTGTTTCTGTGTTACACTATAGTAATCTGACTTACCGGGTTAGTGACAATCACCAGTTGAATTAAGAACATAAAAAAATACAGAAAGCTACAAATATGTTGGGCTGCTTTACCAATCCAAAGCTTCCTTAATCCACCACCATTTATGACTGTTCTGAGCCTTAAATTAAAGCCTTAAAAGAACAAGGATTAGACAAATACAGAATAAAAATCCCTAAACAAAACCATAAAACCATAAAAGCTGAATAAATAAAAGAAATTAATTAAAAATTAGTTCGCTCTACTGTCTGAGAAATTAGCTTTGAATCTATGCCTTGCAAACAGAAGCAGAACCTGTTATTAATTCCCCTGACAGCCAGTGCTTTAATCTCTTCCTGCCTTTTCCCTAGGCTGCTCATCATATGCATGGAATCTGTTGATATAGAAAAGGAGTGGTGGTGAATTTCAAACTTGGCATTTAAACAGTAACAACAGTATGTTACTTCGCTAGGATGTAGTGTTATGTTTCAAAGGATGCCTAGCAACATAGAATTTCACCATGAGTCTTACATGCTGTACTAGATTTCAAAGAGTGGTTGAAGCACTAAATGAATTTCAAATTAGGAATAGGAAATTCAAACCAGCATTAGTCTTAGCTGGGTTCACTGTAACCAGTGACACTTCTCGTCTTTTAAGGGTGTTGGCAGAGTTGTAGTTCTGCATCTCAGAAGAAGAGGTGAGCATGTAGTTTCTCCATTGCACAATGTAAAATTCTAATTGGTATCCAGAAGAAAATTTGCAATGTTCAAGACAAGGTTTCCGCTGAATTTTATTTTTACAGAGCTAACCATTTATACTGGACACTTTTTCAAACCTTTTCAGGCTGGGCAGTGGCATTTGCTAAATGGATACTTACTGTATCTGTGGCATTCATAGTATAGTTACATCAACCTACTGGCGAACTCTGTACCCATTACCTGAATAATTGGTGAAACAGTGAATACAAGATGCCACAATGTCATCTTACTGAACCTTTGCAAATGTAGTGAGTCTCAAAAGCATTGATTTAAGGTGGGAGTTATACCTCTACAAAACTGAAGTCCACCTCTTTAAGAAAATGATGATGATGATTTTTGGCAAACAAAGGACCTGTAGTTTCATTTATTTTGAGATTCTCATATTCATTGTGCAAGATCATAGTTGTTGTTAAGCATAATCAAACCAAGGGTTCTCCTCTACTGAATGACATCCACAGGAGAAGGGAAGGGTTGAGGGAAACAGCTACTTTGCAACTCTTTCTCAGAAAAAATGGTCCAAACCTGCTCTAGAATCTGCTGATACTAGGAGCGTAGAGGTTATCCATTCACTTTTTGCTGATAGTAAGTATATAGTAACTGAATTAACACTTCAGATGTATCTTCAGGCTGTTCTAAATTGCCCAAAGACCACTGCCAATACAAGCTTTTCTCATGGGTGGCCCAGCCCCAAGCGTTCTAATTTACCTTCTGTATGGTCTGTATGTTTCATATGTGCTCATTTCCGCCTGTCATTCTGTGTGGACTGCAGAACTATAGAAATGTGTAAGTTAAAATAACATTTCTGTGAGCTGAGAATTTACCCTGAGTGTCTCAGAATATCGACACACGCTTTGGCTTGCAGAATTACAGCTGCTCAGTGTTTGAAGGATTCATCTAAAGAATGAAATATGTATAAGTGGATTGATAAACATTAGCTCAGTGGAGCTCTATTAATTCTGTACTGAAGGAAAGATCATTGTTTAAGGATAAAATTCAACAGTCTGTCTTGTAGTCCTAAGATGGTAGTATAATATATTACTGGCTTAGTTTTAATAGGCTATGGTATTATCAATGTAATACTTTCCTTTCAGCCAGTGTGTGCATTGGTCTTTATGTATTTAAGTAAATAGTGTGATGAGTTTTAGAATAGGAAACTTTCTAATTCTGCTTCATTTTATTTCTTAGCCAAAGTGAAAGGGAGGAGTTTGAAACAGAGTTCAAACAGAAGTATGAACGAGAAAAGCTTCTGCTAACAGAGGAAAACAAAAAACTGTCAAATGAACTTGATAAGGTAAGCGCTGATTAGTTGAGTCCTGAGTTTACAACTATTGGATGGTATGTACAAATTTGACTATATAGAGCTGTATTGGTTATTATTAACTCTTGATAGCAAAAGTTAATATTACACAAAAAGTGTAATATTACACAAAATATACACAAAAGGTGGTGATTAATGCTTGATTTGAATAGAGAGTACATGCGTCTGTGCATGTATATATATGTGCATGTATGCGTATTTATGTTTAGGAATTCAGTTAGATGGTCTTAAATTTGGTAAAATTAGTTTTAGACAATATCTCAAGAAAAGAAAAAAAAAATTATGTCATTGTGTGACCCAAATATAACAATGCATAGTCAGTGATGTGTTTACATAAGGTATATTTGCATGTCAATTACTGTTAAATAACAGGGCCCCTCCTGCCTATTGAAATTAAGTGTTACTTTGAGATATTAAAAAAATACAAATGATAAGGGATATTAATTGAAATGTATTGAGCAAGGAATAATTATGTTTTGTGCATTTAGATTATCTCTTTATTGTTCATTTTGACAGGTTATTCAAGTTCATTGTGGATTAGCCAAGTCTTGCTAAACTTGTCTATTCTTTTTTGTAATGCATTAAATTTTCTAAAAATACGATGAAAGTAGTGTTCTTCAAAGTAATCATATTTGCATGTCAGTGTTCAAATTAAAGTATATTTTCATACCAGTATAAGAAGTGTACTATATATGCCTGTATGTAGGTTTAGCCCATGAACAGTAAGAGACTAGTCACTTTGAATGTTGGGTTTTTTTTTTTCTTAGATTTGGTTAGCTTTGTATTTTTCTTGTCAAATGACATTTAATAAATAGGCATGTTTAAATCATAAGCCCATTTAAATGATAAATATAGAGTGGAGTATTCATACTAGGAGTAAAAAGAGTAGACTAGATTAAAATTTGATATTTCTTCATCATTTTGATTTGTTAATATATTTCAGTGCTAAAGGAAGCCTTTCACATGAGATTTCATTCTCCTAAGCAGGCCTTCCTATCAAGTCTGTCTGATCTCTGATTCCGGTTTGACTTTCTGAAATATCATTTAGCATAATGAGGGTTTAGTTCTCAATACCAACTCAGGTTAGCTGTGGCTTTTGTCTTGCAGAATGTGCATGTATGAATGACAGCTATGTGAATGTGAGTGAGGTTAATTGCTAGGTATAACATATTGTAGTTACAGATGTGCATTTAATTTTAATTTCCCTGTCTGCAAGTAAGTAAAAAGAAAAATTGAGGAATGTGAGACACATGGAGAATCTTGGGACTGAGTTGCACTTGTATCTGTTAAGGCTCCCATTCTGTATGGTTACTAAACAAGGGAGATGTTTGGCAGCTTTATCTGAGCTATAACAATTTTTGTGCCCTTGCTTTGCTCTTTTAATGTAGTTTTTTATATAGAGGACATTCCACACCTATATGGTGCAAAGCAGAGACCTTCTAAGAGTTGTAGAGGTATTTGGAGACTAATTCCCAAAATCTAATTAATTTGTTAGAGTAAAAATGTAGTTCTAGTCCTTAAAAATGGCCTTTCAGTACAGCTAAGGTTATACATGAGATGAGATTCTGGCTTTTACTGTTACATGGTGTTCATTGTGATGGGTAGTACCAATTTTTAAAGATGATGGACGATGTAGGAGAGGAGAACACGCAGTCTTGAGTCTGCACAGAGATGGAGTTTCAGCAGTTTATGCATTTAACAAGTTGTTTAAATTCTCATTCAGCTCACCACCATGTTTGAGAGGCTGAGTATGAATAACCGGCAGCTGGAAGAAGAGATGAGAGACCTGGCTGATAAAAAGGAGTCTGTGGCCCACTGGGAGGCCCAAATTACTGAGATCATCCAGTGGTGAGTATCTGCTCTCGTGTCATTGCAGAATCCCATGGTACAGCTGCTACTGAGCTTTTGCCTTTGCACATGGCACTTGCAAGTGCTTGGGTGAAATCTCACACTCACCTGGGATTCTGCTGTGGTTTTGCTTGAGATTTTAATAATAGCCAAATCCAGAAAATTATGTTCCTCCTTAAGAGCGGAAGTGTCTTAGCAAATACAACTTTTTTAAGTGCAGAAGAATCATGGCCATTGGGTGTGGCTTGTGGCTTTGGAAGAATGCTGGAAGGAGTCATGCGCTGAGCTCACGCCTCCGAGAGGGAACAAGCCTGGGAAAAGCAGTGGCTGAGAGTGTGTGTTTCTCAGCATTCATTTCCTTCATCTGCTTGGCATGTGGCAGAATGAAACCAATACAGTGCAATTTTTTTTACAAGGAGGGCATTTGAGACGACCACAAAGCCAGTCAAGTGATGTTTGTAATAATACTTTTGCTAAATAATGACGTTATCTAAGTTCTTCCGTCCAGTTCTAATAAATGAAGGAGAAAAACCACCAAAATGCAAGTTGAACCTATTAAGAGAAAAAGATTCTTTTATCTAGGTGGCCTTTATTTTTCCTCTCCATGCCTGCTTCTCTCCCCTCCTCTTTTATGGTCCATTGCAGTGTTTAGCATCTACAAAATCAGTTTGCATCCAGACATTTTTTTACAGATCATCCACTTCTATCAAGATTTCATCATCGTACACTAATCTTTTTTTCGTTTCCTATTTGACAGGCTCCCCCCCGCCTTTTTCCTGTCTCATAATAGTGAAAAAAATCTAATTGGTTGTGTCAAAGCAAAAATGGGCACTATTTGGTTTTGAATATAGCCATGTGAATACCTTACCAGAAAGAAGGGCTGTCCTCTGAGTTTCTGGAAGTGTTTTAAACAGCGTTTGTTACATAAAATTATGTAACACTGTTATGAAGTCAATAGTGTCTCAAGGCATTGTATTCATAGCAGAGGTTAAAAAATTTAAAGGATCCACTTTGTGTGTGTTCCTTTTAAATCTTGTCTCTCATAACTGTGAGTAGATGGCCTATGTCACAGAAATAAAAAGACAAACAAAACCCCAAAAAACAAACAAACCAAACTAACCAACCAAAACCCCATAAAAGTTGTTTAAATGAACAGTTAATTTATAGCCAATCAGAAATGCTTACTCAGAAAAAAAGAGAAGGCAACAGGAGAGACAAGTCTGTTATTTCACATTCCGTGTTGTTTTAAGATAATGCTTATCTGTCTTAATGCACTAAGGTAACCAAACCCCGTTTTTCAGACTTACATGTGAAAGCACTCATAAAAACCAGCAGTTCTGGAAAAAGAGAAGTCAGAATTAGTTGTGGATTGTTTTACTTAACGCTATGTAAAAATGTACCAACAGTCATATACCTTTTCCAATATATGAGACTCTTGAATATTTTAAGTTGTACTACTGATGTGGTTCAGGTATATAATAAAGCATTTTGCACGTATTACAGATGTTGCTGGGGGATAAAAGACATTTGGGATTGAGTTTTTTGTTATCTCTAAGGATACTTAGTGACAAAAGATCAGGAACATGCAAGACTAACTTTCTGAATAAAAGATAAAATTTTACTGATCCCTTACGCTAATATAGTGTATTTTAAAAGGCATGGAACTAAAAATTAAAGAATTATGAGGAAAAAAATAGAAGTACTGTGGGCAAACATTAGGGAGATTAAAAAAAATTTGACTTGATTCCAATTTTTAATCACTGTACACATCTCTGTTTTCCTTCCATACTTCTCTCTGCTTACGTCTTTTTTTTTTTTTTTTTCAGCTATGTGAGGCTGTATCTTGGCTCACTTTTTTTTTTATTATTATTATGTTTAGATTTTCAGTGTGTTACCCAGATATAATCTGGTAGTATTCATCTGCTTTCCTTAGAATTCAATGCTGCATTCTGAAACTAGGCCCTTCTCTGGGGATTTTTTGCAGTGGAACATGGGGGGCTATAGGAAGTATTTAAACTTCTATAATAATGTTAAACATTTTAAAAGAAGGAAACTAACTTTGAAGAAAACTAATCTTATTTAATCAGTCACAAGCCTGTTTTCCTCAGAAGAACATGCAATTTAAATCCATACCTGCCCACCTCTTCAGTATGACAACAGAATGCCTTGGAGCTAACAAAGTAGGGTAGAGCTTGTAGCTTCCTCTTCAAAACTATCAGATTTTTCACATAATAATTACTTTAAAATATGTATTTTGGATGCATGCTTTCTACCTCTTAAAAATGGGGTTTGCCTACCATCTTCTTTTTGTCCCTTGATTCAATAGGATAGGAGGCAGTAGATGAAATTAATTACTGGTTTTGTAAATGGTTTGCTCAGCTCCCTCTGGTAGTTCAAGGGATTTATTCCAGCCCTGGTTTAAGTACCACAAGCCCAAGGAGTCCATCATTTCCTTTGAGTGCTTTGCTATCTAAGAGGTAATCTCTGTCAGGAAATCTGCCCCGCTATTCAAGTCCGCACTTGAGTGGTTGAGGTAGTTGCTTTCTTCACAACTCCTTGGGCCCTTCTAAATAATTGTTTCTTTTAGATTTTATAGCTTGCAAGTAATTGTAGTGACCTGTCATGTTCCCTTTAGCCTTTCCCTGCTTTATTACTGTGCTCTCTTGCATCTTGTTTAGAGCAAATGTACAAAAGCCTTTTTATTTTTGTTGTTGTTACCACAAGATATGATACTCTTACAGTATCTTACAGATACAGCCAAACTCTTAATAGAAACACTTGAATCAAACTTTCATTGCAAATTCTAATGGGGTAGCAATAGACCCTCACGGATCATTCAGCCTTAATGGAGCTATTATATTGACAAGTTTATATTAGCCAAATCACTCATCATTCCTTGACAAGAGTAAGAAATATTGAGGTTTTTATAGTCAGCTATAAATTTTCCTATGGGAGATGGGAAAGAGATTCATTGCATAGGAGGTTAATGCAGTCACTTTAAAGAGGGATCTTTTAAAAAATCATGGTACAGTATTTCTGGTCTGATGCAGAAAGGAGGTCGATGGAAATTGTGGTAGTGATTCCCAGAGTGCTTGGCAAAAATCTTAACTTATTAGTCTCTCTGGGAGGGATTCATGTAACCTAGTTCTGGAAATCCTAAGGTAGAAAACTAAAATAAATGTCATGACTAGTATTGTAGAAGTCTATTTTTCTTCCCACTGATTGAAAAAGAAGCTTAGACAGCTAGTTCAAATGAAGAATTCTGTATTGTTGAGTATGTTTATATTGATGAGCTAAATCCCACCTGATTTTACCCATAGGGTGGATGTCAGGCTGAGATTCAGCTCAGGCCAGAAGCTGTGACTGTTGTTTCCCAGAAGATTCAGTTAGTATTCTCCTTGTTGACTAGATATTTTTCCAATCAACTGCAGTGTGGTTGATTTTTATCTTAAATATTGATTACAATTTAAAACAACAACAACAAAGAGACTAACCAAAAAATAACAACACAAAACGAACAAAGAAAACCCTTCTGCATTAAATGAAGCATAAACCAGTCCCAGAGTTGTTACTTGAATTCTGAAAAGTGCTCTTAGAAGAAAGCACACAGAAATTGTGGAAAAGATTTTGAGAATGATGGTATTTTGAAGAACTAGCAACATTCTGGGGAAATTGAATTGTGTAAGAAACTCAAAACATGAAAATTTCTGATATTCATTCTGTTTGAGGTAAGAACAAGAAGTTACTTATCTATAGAATAGAAATTCTGGAGGACAGGGGAACATTTCAGGGTTTGGGAGAAGAGTGAAATGTGAAAATTTCTAGAGAAGTAGTTTTAAAAAACATTTTGTTTGAGAAGGAAGAGGGGAAAGAAATAATTAAGTTGGAGGATTTAAGCATAGTGATGTGAAGACAGAAATGTAAAAGCTTTGAGAAACTACAGGAGAATTGGGAATCACGGCTCTCGGACTTCTTTGGGTTTTTAAATCAGGTGAGATGCAGCTTTAGTATAAGACCCCAGGGCTTCAAGACCCCTCCTGTTCAGCAAAAATCTCTAGTCCTCTGGGTTCATTTTGTATGGTAAGGTATCCCAAATAGGGACAGGGAGAGACTCTGTCTTTCCTAGCAGCCTGACAAGTAGCATACCAGATACTAGTCAGTGGTTATTTGAAGGTTGTTGTAATGTTGGCTCCAGCCAAAATCTTAAATTTAATTTTACGGGAATTTGGACTATATCACTGTTCTAGATTCTTGGTAGTTAACAAACTAAACTTGCAAGGGCACTTCCATTATATATGAAAACAGAACAGTTAATCTAATCTAAATTTTCAGTGAAGAAAGGAGTGACTCTGGAACCTGAAGAACTCTTCTTCCTTATGTCTTTTGTTGTCCTTATTAGGGCTCTCTGTAAGAGTAGGGGCAAGGAGAGAAATGTAGTAAAAGTAACTTTACTGTTGTTGCGCTATACTTTTTTTTTTTTTTTAAAAAAAGCTAACCAACCAAACCCCAGCAAACCAGTAACAAATTAAAAAAACCTCCAAGAGCTCCTGGGTTCACATAATGTTTGATGAATGTATCTCATTATCAAGAGCAGGTTGCCATCTAGCGGACTACAAAACTGTATCTCAGCTCCAAATTGTACTGCTTTTATTTACTGCCTTTAAGAGTCTGAGTTTCCTTGAACTCAGTATAGATATTTGCAAAAACTGGCTTTATACGTACATTTTCATTTTCTAGATTTCTACGTGTTCTGTGGAACATCTCTCTAAGGTTGTTGCATGTGCAGCTTTTCAGCGCTTAGAGCCTGAAGGTCCTGTGTATCATACACCAAATAATTGAAGTGTTTTCTCACTTACCATAAGGAAGGATCTACATGTTTGTTGACACATTGTATTATTTTAATTAAATAATGGTAAACTTGCAAGTAACACCATTTCCATATCCACTGTATGAACCCCATGGTATCAAACAGAGAAACTTATATTGCTTCGTAGGTATGGAGGGGGAATCACATTCTGCAGAAAGGTCACTGAGAGACAAATTCATCTTTCTGCACAACTCCAGTCCAACCTACTCAGGATTACAGATACTAAGAAAAGATCAGGAAGCAAGGATGAATTACTTTCCATGAAGCAGAAAAACTATTTTCCCACTTTCCTATAAGTTATTTAAAACTATTTGAAGCTCACTTCTTAGAGCACATCCTAAACATTTCTGTGGTTAGTGTCGATAGATCTAAGCATGATCAAGCTGTGGTATTAGAGTGGTGGTCTCCAAGACCAGCTCAGAGACTTGAGTATGCCCTGGTGCTGCAGAACTTAAGTTGTTCTTCTGTGGGCAGGGTGAGCGCATTCAGAGCCAGGCACGTAAGGTGAAAGGGAATGTGTGGGGTGGGGTTTTGGGTGTTGGGGTTTTCTTCTGTTTGTTTGTTTTTAATTTTTCGTAAGCTATTTAGTTTCAGTGAGGTAGCTTTTTAGCAACTTTCTTTCTATGTTAATACGTGAAGCAAAGTGAAGAAAGAACCTTCTGCTGTGATTAATCACAGAAAGGTGTTTTTTCTTTGTAACTGATGATCAAAGAATCTGGAAAACAGACGTGTCTCCTCCTTGATGTCTTTACACCCAGAAAACATGTCTTAGTAGAAAGAAAACTCGGGATGAGAGCACCTCATTTGGCTTATGCTGTTTAATGCCATTAGAATTAGACTCTTCCTATTTAATTAGCATTTCTTGAAATAACATCACTGTTTGATTCTAACTACTAGTTCTCACAGTCAGTTGATACAGTGAAGTCAAGCACTAGTTCCAACATTATGTGGATGGTTAAATGTTAATTATGGGTTATAAATTTTGCCTTAATTTACTCCCTAAAAAACAGGTTGAATCCTGAAAGGTTTCTTTCCCATAGTCTCAATTCCAGGTAGCTGACATTTATGCTGAGACATATATTATTTAGATATGTAGTTCTTCAGTCTTTATTCCTTGTCTCATTGATGCTTATTGTTTAATGGAACTCTGCAAAGCAGCAAAGGGTTAGTTTTGTGTGGTTTTCTGTATTGTGGTTTTTTGTTGTTGTTTCTTTATCTGTTACGATTTTTGTATTCTGCTTTGTTTCTAGTTGCTATTTTGTTGAAGGGACATTTGTTTTTTTTCTGTAGATTCTTTGGTTAAAACACCTTTTTCTTCTAATGTAATTGTTTAGGGTAAGTGATGAAAAAGATGCTCGAGGTTATCTTCAAGCCTTGGCCTCTAAAATGACAGAAGAACTAGAGGCCCTGAGGAACTCCAGTTTGGGTGCAAGAGCTACAGTAAGACTCTACTTCCATATGTCAGATTTTTTTGTTGTTGTTTGAAAAAACTAATTTTGTAGTTTCAACTGCAGTAATAACCTGTCTGTAAGAGTCTGCGTTAGTCAAAAGTTAAACTTCCCTAGCGCTTCCCTTGTGAATAACTGAAGAGCAAATTTATTGTATAAAGATATTGGTGTTTAATTAATTGATATAATGTGATTTTATCTATGATATTGTTCAAGTAGCCACTCTAGTCATGTATGAATTTGCTGAAGGAAATCTGTGCTTTGGGTCATGAAAGCCTTAAAATCTTTCACTTGTGACATGTGAATGTCCTTCATAGCTGTCATTTGAGTTGAGGCACATCAAAACTGGAATTCACAAAATCTCTTTGCTTTTGAGATCATGGCAGCATAAGACGTTCATCTTGCCTGTATAGTACTTGAGTTTAAAAATAATAATAAGAATACTTTTTATTTTTTTAATTTTAGATTACTTTGGAATTAATGAACTCTTCTGTTAAGAACATAATAGACTGAGAACATAATTGTTGAAGTTCGTTACATTCCTCATTTTCTGCTTTCTTTCCTCTTACTCTTTCTTCTCTCTTTTTTTATTCTTTACTAGGACATGCCCTGGAAGATGCGGCGCTTTGCAAAACTGGATATGTCTGCAAGGTTGGAACTACAGTCTGCACTTGATGCTGAAATCCGAGCCAAACAGGCTATTCAAGATGAGTTGAATAAAGTCAAAGCTTCCTGTATCTCTACAGAGTGGTAAGACTGAATTGTTCTAATGGAAATTTACTTGGATACCTCCCAGGGAGTGTCATCAAATAATGATTTTAACTATCTTGTCTGTCAAAATTTTACTATGAATGATATGCCAGGTTCTTATGTGGAAAAAAGACCACATCTCTCTTCATTGTCTAAGCAGCTGAACACTTAACTGGAAAAATCTGAAACTTTTGAGGGGACGCTTTCTCTTTAATAATACAATTTCTCCTAGTTGTAATAGCAAGTTCAAATGCAAGCAGAGTTCGGTTTTGTGTCTTAAAACATACTCTTTTCCATTCTATTGATAGCTGCATTGGGTTAACTGACAAGAGTCAATTCTTGCATAGTGATTTGCACAGTAATAAGATGTGCTTATAGAAGATTATGAATTCTTTTATTTCTTCCTAACAACTCTCTCCCCACCCACTCCTTAAATTACAAAATTTATTCTGAGTTGGGTGAATGCCTGAAGCAGGGGCATAGTAGGAAAACATTCCATTTCTAGGTCTGCAGCTTCAATCTAGCTCAGTTCAACACTGCCCAAAAGAACTATGGAAATCTGTTTGAGACCTGTGAACACAGCTCTAGTGGCATGAGATTTCTTCATAGCACCCACCATTGAAAGTGTCATTTCTTTAGTAGCTTGGCCAGGGAAATCAAAGACAAAACGAGTTGGGGCATGTTTAAGAATGAGCGTGCACTGCTGCTAGCCATTGCAAGTAATTTCTGGAAAAGAAAGGCTTGAATTTCTTTAGCTGTAGTTCTAATTCCTTTTACTAGCTGTTAACTCTATTAAGTGAAGAGATTTTAATAGATAAAATGCAAAACTATGTTCAAATACAAAGTAATATTGTTTGCATAGTTCCTGTGACATGTTGTAGTTAGACTTACACTAAAGCATGGCAAATTTGCCTCAAGAGGAAAATTGGTCCTGTACCAATATACGATAGTAGTTACATTTCCAAATTACGAATGCCACTGGGCTGGGGATGCAGTGTTAGTCCTTTGAGTTGGTGTAGGTTGAAGTAGGCACTCAAGCTGAAGTAGGACTTCTGAGCCTCATCTTAGTTGCACACCCATTCTGTTCCTCTTACTGCTTTCTCTACAAAAACAATTTTTACAGGAACAATTCTCTCATCTTGCAGTGTCTAAGCATGTAGATAGACAATACAAGGCATGGAAACAGCTGCTAGCAGAGAAGGTATGGGATGTGGTGTAAGGATTTCAAATACAAGCAAAATGAAGAATTTCTCTTCAGTTGTATTTGAGGAGCAGTGGCTTGTTTTGCAGCTTTAGGAGAGCAGTTGGACAGAGCTGAAATTGAAGTATGTTATCTGTAAAGTGAGAATACTTTGTCCACTTTACTTGGGTGTTTTTCAGGCCAGGTAACATGATGACAGGCAGCACTGTAGATCCTCTGACAACATGAGAACCAGTGTTTGCTTTGATAGGCAAAGATGAGAAGCGTGATAGAAACGCATAGTAGTGTAACCTATCAGCTGTGAATTGGAAAGCACTGAAACAACTAACTGTAAAGTAACTAAGAAGAAAAATAGTTCAACATAATCGATTAGTATCACAGGCACTGTGAATTAACAAATAAAAAAACCCAGCAATTTTAAGCTTAAAAATACATGTGGTCGTCTTTTCTCATTTGTAGGATACAGGCTTACGCAACTATTCATAAATTAGACACCTGAGCCTATTTAATATGTAAACAGGGCAATTAATTGTTTGTTGTTTTTTTTTTTTTAAGATACCATACTAAACAGGTCCTAATAGATTTCTGAATTCATTCTCACATTTGATGACATCATGAAGCTTCCTGAGCTTTAATTTTTAAATAGCATGCAAAGATGGACAAAAAAACCTGGCTCGCATAATGGGTTCTCACTATTTACATAGGGTTTTTTGTTTGTATTCTTCTGCAGTAAATTGCAAGAATCTGAGAAGAAGAACATGGAACTGTTGACAGATATCGAAAGGCTGAAGAAGGAGACAGAAGAGCTTAGATCAGAAAAGGGTATGGCAACTGATATCCAAGTAAATAACATGTTTCACGTTTGTGGGTATATCTTATCAATTAAGTGTCACCTTGCAACTAAGCTATGACACCAACAGACTTTGGCATACAAAATGTGAGCACTACAATTGCATGTTAAGATATACCCACAGAAGTTGCATTTGCACCTCTGATACGTACTTGTAATACGCTTTGGGTTTGTTGATATACTCAAAAACCAGTAAGGTATTATTTTAGTTGGAACTGCATTATTTTTATTTGGCATGTGTATGGTGATTTGTTGCCAAAAACCTGATGGAAGTATGGATATATTTGTATATATTTTTTTTTTCTTCCCCTTTTGATGATGGGTGAAGGTATTTACATTTCAATACTGATCAGTGTTCTTCATCTATGAATGTTTGGGCCTGTCTACACAAAGACTAAACAATTGCAGAAGCATTCATAGCATTCATTTGTTTCTGGGATGACTTCGTTGATTGGCTTTGTAACCACGTAGTGAGCAGTGTGGTCATGTTTGCTTTGCTGTGGTATTAAGAGTATGTTCTGGGATTTCTAGAGCATTTGTCTAACAGTATTTCACATTGTTGCTGGGAGAAGAGACTTTTTGGTAATTCTGAAAGGGAAAAAAATTTCATTGAGAGATGATTAATGATTTGGCTGATTCTTCGCAGTTCCTGTAGTAGCTTTAATATTTGTATCTTATGACTCACATGGGAAGGAGTGATTTTTCAGGCCAATTGGAATTACTTAATTTTCTGTAGGCAACTGTTTGAACTCCAGAGTTTCAAAACCCTGGCAACAATTGCTGCATAGGGATGTCAAATATTGTTCAGCCATTGCAACCTAACAGCATGCCAATCAATAATGTATTGTAGTTAACGTTCATCTCCTATATATCTAGACCTCCAGGTGTTGGTTGACTGGTAAAAATAATACAAACTTACACAGAACATTAAAAAATGACTGGTGCCAATTAGCAAATAAGACTTAGGGAATTGATATTTGTTCATCTTGATGCTTAGCACTGATGTCAGGATTATGCTTCTTCCAAGAGCTTGGAGAAGAGCTCTTGATAGCATCTCCCTGAAGACAATAATGATTTGTCATGTTTAGCTTTCATTTATAGATCCCTGAACTGTCTAAAATACTATGCATGGTTCCTCAGCTTCCAAAGACTTCCTTTACAAAAGGAAAGGAAAAATTTCCTTAATATTTTACCCTGTATTTTTCCAGTGTTTAAAACCTTATTGTTTTTGTGAAAATAGAGATAAAATTTTACTCTCTTCTTACTGGGGAAAAAAAGAAAAGAAAATATACTGGTCAAGGAAAAGTTACTTATTATGCTTTTTGCCAGACGTAGATTAATAAGATTGTACTGCAACCATTCAAATATTTTGAAAGAAATACACCTTAATCCAAAATCCTTATTATCTTTGGACTTGATTTTCTCTTATAAACAGAAATATATCGAAGTTTGAATCATGAACTCTGTGGAGGATTCAAATGTAGTCAGTATACAGTGGCAGAGTAACTTCCTATGTGTGGAAATTAATTTCTAGGAAGGGATTACTTAGATTAACACTTAAATCCTTTGCTGTTTATAAATGTGTTCCAGAAACTTAGGAGAGTGGGGAAAAAGATTACTAAAAGCAATTCTGTAAAGTAGCAGGTAATTTGAGAATTGTTTTTAGTCTTTTACTGCGATTGCAGTGTATTTATATTTTAAAGAGGAAAGGGTTCTTTGTAACTTACTTGTTCAGTGTGGGTTATATTTAGAGCAAACAAGGCGATATGGCCAGTTAGAGCAAGACACTGACATTTTTTTAAAAGAAATAAGTGACCTTTGCTAGCATTAGTCTTTTGAGATGCACAGACCTGCAGGCTCTGGTTATAAGAAGTAGACATATATATGTGTGTGCATATATATAAGGTACTTACAGTATTCAGGAAGCTAGAGTTTGTACATATCTGTGATCTATAGACACACAAAGAAAAGAAGGAAAAAAAAAGATGTATCCGTTGAAGCAAGTTAAAATAACAGTCAAGATGTGCCAGCCTCAGCGGCTCCAGAGGATGCAGCATTCCTGCTATGCTTACTCCCTGAAAACCGTGTAAATGGCGTCACGCGACAAACGCATTTGACTCTTTACCCAGGATAGTGTTACTCCTGGACGTTCAAAAGTGAGAGATGGCAAACAGGCACAGAGCATGGCTCAAGGAACCCGTGTTATTTGGAAATGCAGTGTGTTCCTCAAATAGCGTGTTTTGTCCATTTTTGGTGGAACCTCACCATTCGCTAAGGCTGTCTTGTTACGGTAACCTATCCAGCGTGTGACTCGAGCAGGGGTGACACCTGCTCTGTTAGTGTGTATGCCTGGATGGCAGGCAGTGCGTGTTGCAAATGGACATAAGCACGTTAGAAACCTGTGCCTTCTGTATAATAGACATGTACAGCCAGTATGTTTTCGTGTTGAGTTCACACTACACCCATCCTAGCTTGGAAATGGTTGATTAAACGTACGCTGCTTGCTTAGTAGGTATATGTCTGTCAAAAAAATCTTTTACCCTGGAAAACAGACCAAATGTGACAACTCATTTAAAAAAAAATGTAGGTGGTTCAGGTGGATACCCAAACCCTGATTCAGCAAGGCAAAGGTCCTCCATGAAAAGGTCATTTTTCTGTAGCTTAAAAACCTGCTGCTGTTTTCTAGGTGTAAAGCACCAAGACTCACAGAATTCTTTCTTGGCATTTTTGAATGCGCCTACCTCTGCTCTGGATCAATTTGAAGTAAGTATACAGCTATTCTAACTCTCTGTTAAGTCAGTGGAACTACCGCTGTTCTGTGCAGAGTTTGCTACTGTATATGAGACTTTGCTACTGTATTTTAATCATGCTGCCTTATTTCTATTTGTGTATAATAATAGGTGAGAATTGTTTGTCATTTACGGTGCTGGCTGTCTACTCCTGAACACTAGTAATCATAGTGAATTCTCTCTCAAATCTTGAATGCAGAAATTTTCCTGATTTTTGTAGTGACCGTAAAAAGCAGAGTTGTTCAAATGGCCTTACTTTGTGTTCAGAAAAATGTTAAGTAATGCAGATACTGGTTTGGTAAAAACGAGAGAAAATACCTAAATAATCCTTGAATGCATTCCAGGAAGTCATTGGTACTGTATATTTATTAGGTTGTTTTCATCTTGTCTTCATTTTACACAGATCTGTAAAATCCAGATAATTACTATTAATCTCCTCTCCACAGATCCTATATACTTAAAAAATAAATCTTTTTAATTCCTTTGTCACTTTCAGAAAAAAGACCAGTTTAGGTAGAAAACCTGGAAGACAAAAGTTGAAATGATGCTGTCTGTTTCATATCTTCTTTTTTTTTTTTATCAACAGTAAGCAATGCATCAGTTTTCTTTTGAAAGAACAGCTATGGTGAAATATTGGTTATACTGAATTCAGAGGCGACAAGGCACCACCTTTACAGTTACACATTGGTCTAAAATTTGCCCGTTATTTTTTTCCTGATGAGTGTATGAGGTCATCACATTTAGCTATGGAAGAGCATAATCCTTCATGTTATTGATGTTCCAAAATTTGCTTTCTTTTCATTGCATATTCATTAATTCATTGTTCTCTCTTGAAGTTCTCACAATTAATACCATTTTTTAAATTTCCTTTCTAATTATTTATCTTATAAGTTACTTTCAATATAAAAATCCTGTCAGAGTATAGGAATATTATTTTATTAAGTGAATGCTGCAGAAACATTGGGTTTATTAATTAATTGCCTATGAAAGGCAATTAATGAAAACTTACTGAGGTAACTGTTACTTGCACTAGTTATTTACAGTTCTTTATTTTTGCACTTTCATTTATACTGAATGGTTTTCTTCATCCATCTCTTTCTCTCTCTCTCTTTTTTTTTTTTTACTGCTGTTTTCATTAAAATAGGATTCCTTTTCCTCCTCTTCATCCTCATTGATTGATTTTATGGATGACGTAAGTCTTTGACTTTCAAACCAGTAAATCCCTAATAACAGAGATCAGTTAATTGATGTGGAATATTCAAACATTAATGCAGTCAACTTAATCTGCAAGTGCAGTGGTGAATAGAGTATTTCTATAATAGCATACTCACACCTATTTATATAGATAGATGCTCAGTTTTAAAGGAAACACTTTTCTTTAGGTGCGAGTGAAGACTTCTTAATTGCAAACAATTTTTCTAATGGGGACAAGCTGCTTTTGGGCCTTATCTACTGATGTGGCCTGTGGAAAATGGTTCCAAAGTCACTAGCACGTTTATTTTATTTAATTCTATTGCTTCATATTATTAATTTATCATTAGTTGTTTCCAAAAGTTTTCTGATCCCTTCAATGAAAATGTTTTCCTTGCTTACAGTTGATTTCTGTTTGCTCAAATAAAATCTTGTCTCTTTTTTTAACCTGTCTTGTAAGAAGTAATTTTCATTTTAACTGAAGTGAGCTTATACTTTTTATTGACATTTGAGATGCTAGTTTTCTGTCAGGGCAGTGTTTAAATATTTACCCTAGTTAACTGCATACTAAAGGAACTGAGTTAAAAGCTGAAAATTGACTGCATTATATTTCTTCCAAATGCAAGGAGTAGGCACATAAAAGTAAATATAATAATAAGCTTTTAAAAATCAAAGTATATACTATGCACCCATGGTAGAGAACCATCCGTTACCACTCTGTAGGTATGTTGTGTGTGTACGTCTGTGTGTGCTTGTATATGTGTGTATACCCATACACTCATATTTATACATATGTATTTAAAATAGTATAATCCTATTTGCATTAAAACATGATATAATTAATTTTATTCTAGAAATGTCTGCTGTGAAGGGTGTAACAGAGAGTATATACAGTATATGGGCCTATTTGATTGCCTTTCCTTTCACAAACTCTGAAAGAATGCTTTTCTTCTAGATGCTTTTTTTCTGTAAATCGGGTATATACCTTAGGCAAAATGTGAAGGTACATCTGCGGTACCATAGTAGAAGGTATTTGCATTTTTGTGTAGCATATAGAAAACCTTGCTTTGCTGGTATTGTTGGAATTTTCTTACACGAAAGAAATTAAGAATACAGTTTCCTGTCATGTTACATCTACAATAAATGAGGAATATTTATATCCTTTATCTGGATTTAAGAAGTGTTTGCTATGTTGCCTGAGTATTAGGAACACTAAGTTTGTATTGGCAGGTTCTTCCATAGAAAGTTACCTTTAAAAATATCTAGTATTCTCTCCTAAAAGCTGCTAAAAGAGAAATTAAGTACGTAAATGGCAGAGTAGCTGACAACGCTCTGTTTTTCAAGGGCAAACTTAGGACAAGAAAGTTTTCCTGGTTGCCATCTAGTTAGTTTTGAAGGACATCAGTGCTTTATTTTGTGTTTATTGTTAGTTGTTTTCTTTTTTTTTAAAAGAAGGCAGCAATTTTTTTTCCACAAGCCTTTTGACAAGATCACTTTTTTTTCATCTGTGCAAGTGAATAATTTTCAACTGTTGGTGCACATCCTTTAACACATTCTTCTTGATCAGTCCACCCTGATCAAATCTTTTCACATACCCATCTTTTAGTCTTGCTTAGACTTTGTTAAAACTCTAGGTATTAATGTGTATATTGTTGCATGTGAATGACTTAATAGACACAGAATCAAACTTCCCATATTACATCTTCAATCTGAGTCCAACAGGAGCGTTTTTTTCCTCAGTTGCCTTGGGCGAGAGTACGTTTCTGGACTGGACTGCCCAGGGGCTGACGTCTCTAACGCCAGGACAGATTTCTTTCTCATCTGGCTAAACCGCAAAAGGAGATAGTTGACTGTTCAAAGTTAGGAAGACTACCTTGCAGATAAATACAAGGCTTGTTGAGTTACCTGTCTTTATTAGAAGGAGAAATAAAGCTGCTGTTCACGTTAGTAGGTGAAAGGTGGTATAATTAAGTTGTGCTTAAAGTCTGTTCTGCACCTTTCATTTATTGGGCAGTCACAGGATTCATTCATAGCGAGATTCATAATATACAGCCTCTGAATTCTCAAAATGGTTATTTATGGTTTAGCTCATTGCGTTGGTTAAATATCAATGTATTAGACAGACTTAAATGAAAATAAGGGTATTAAAAACCTCCATTCCCTTTCCAATGTCTCGTTTTGACAGTAGTTACCTTGAAGGGCAGTGTTTCTCCTAGCATTTCAAGAAGAATTAATCTGTGCTCAGTCAAACCTGAGAAGTGTATAGGTTTTTTATATTAAGACCAAAGAAAAATTAGAAGTCCTCCAGTCAGACTCATGCAATGCTGCGATATTTATAGGTTTCAGGAAAGCCTCTCCTCTAATCAAGAACCCAAACTAAATGTTACTAATGGCCCATATTGTTTCTCCGGCCTCTGTGCTTAGAATGACAGACAGAGCGTAAGATAATATGCAGTTGCAGTTACTTAGCACTCTTTGCAAGATCTCTGAATTCTATTTAACATGTAGATGTGTCAGCAGCCCTGAGTTTGGCCCACCGGTTACGTTTGGAGTTTACTATGGTGGGTATGTCTTCTGTGTCTGCCATCCAAATACCGTAACTGTTTATAGCACTCTGTGAATGGTTGGAGTTAATTCTAATTATTTCAGTGAGGAAACCAGTAGCTTTGCGTTTTTTTTCTGGAGAGAAGTAAAAATAGATGTCCCGCTACCTCTGTAGCCTGCAGATACTGAGCAAGAAAAGCAGTAGCTCATTATTTAGATGAGTAGCAGTCACTGTTGGTTCCAGCTATCCATCCTCAAATCAGTCAGGTTGGTGGAATTGGTGCCTAAATCCTCGTAGCTGTGAAAACCCACGCGTTCAGAAATGATCTTGTATCTCCTGTGCAGGCAGGAGGATGCAAAGGGCAGTGGGAATGAATGGGTTTTGCTGTCCCTGGTTTCTGATTTTGATGGGAAGGGAAGTCACCCAGTGACTAATATACTCATTTCTAAATCTTTGCCGCTGTTTCTCCTGTGTGTTGCAGGCTGTCTCTTAGTAATGTTGTCTAGGCGTTAAGTCTCCTGTGTTCACTAGAAGTGTCTGATGATGGAAGTGTTGGGTTTTGGTTTTTTGCCAGGTGGATATTTGTGTATCTCACTAGCAGCTAGAAGCAATCAACTTGTTTTATTTAAAGATGAATTTGTGATTATTTAATAACAATAAAATGGACTCCCATTTTCCCTTGACAAACTTTACTTTCTTCACTTGCTAGAAAATACTATTTTTCCCCTGTTATCAACAGATCACAAATTAAAAGTAGATTTTTTTTTTTTTAAAGTCCTCCTGCAATTTGTACTCACATGCAGTTCTTATGGGCTTTGGTTAGACTAAACAAATCTCAACTTTGTAAATAACCACAGAATAAATCATGTTCTGAATTCTCCTTATGAAACAGAATAAGCCATAGTAGTGTGTGGTGAGAGCCCTGACTCTACCTGCACATCTATAATTAAGTTTAGAATAATTCTGGTGCTTAAGGATACTTTAAATTGGACACATTGCACCTCCAAGAGTTTGCTTTATTCCTCTTATTCAAAGTACAGAGATGTTAACTGCAAATTATTAGTGTAATGTAGTCTGCCGATTCTCTGCTATTGTCCAGTGTAAAACTTTAAAATAACTGTTTCTTTTATTTTGATGTTTCTTTCCTCTTGTTGCCCCAGAATATCTTGTTTTCAAAATACTTGTAAAAATGAGCGTGTTTGTGTGTGTCTAAACACTACCTCTGGAGATAGAGAGCGAGAAATTCTGAGCTGATGTATGTGTCACTATTTGGTTTTGTAACATATTCTCCTCCTTTCTTTGTTAAAGCGCTCTCCTTCCTGTATTCCAGCTAACAAAGGCAGACGTGTAAGAGGCTGTCCTACTCTATGTGGCCCTTTATTTTTTGCCTGTTGTGTACATGCCTTTGTTTAATGTATGGATCGTGTATTTACCTCACCGCATGTTTTGTGCTGCTGCTACCACCGTTTGCTGCTGCTGCTGTGCTTTTTGTTGTTTTACAGCTGTGGGCTAAAAAGCTTTCGGAGTATTTCATTTGGTAATCCTGTGAGCAGAATATCACAGTAACGGGAGAAGATGCTTTGGATACTTTCTCATTTCCATATGAAAGTTCTTTGTGAAAGCTGATCAGGTAGATGCAGGTTGGGAAGATGAGTAAATGTCCAACGAGGGATCATTTGTTTCCCTGCCCTTAGCAGAGGGCATGTATTGAGTTACGAGAATTGCCTGTAGAAGGCAGAAGTTTGGCGTTTGAGAGGCATGTCATAGCAAATGATAGAAAATATCACAGGACAAAGATAAATAAATGGAAAGTGGGGAATTGAGTAAATTGGAGCATCAGGAGGGCAGGAAAAATTCATACAAGGAAAAATAGAGTTGGAGTCTGCTAAGCTGGAAAGCTCTATGGTGTTTCAAAAATCAAGGTGGATTTTTAAACATGATGTTATCAATGCTTTGTCAGACTGAATTGGTACTGGGTACGCTAGATCCATTTTAAACTCATACTGTCACTTTTGTTTCTTTTATACACATACAATGATAGTAATAGGAAAGTATACAAAACATTTGTATTGAATATTCAAGAAATAAGCAATAATGCCTGACAGCTCTAATAATGACCTTACCTATACAGTTGAAAGCACACCGCTCAGTGTCTTAGGCAAGCTTACAGTAACTCCTTGTTTTTGTCAGCTGTGGCTCCAATTCAGAAGTTCATCTCTCCTCACGATGTTGATATGCTGGCCAGCTTTGACTCAGACCTACACGGGTGACGCCATGTAGACAACTAAGCACAGTCCTGCGGAAGACAAAAAGGCTATTACAGTTTGATAGGAAATATTGAAACATGCTTTTGATAATCCAGTGGACTGGTTTAAAACTAATTTTAATGGTGTTAATACGGTCCACATAAGCTTTTGGCTGTAGTTGAGTCAGGTTGCTTTTGTGCTTAATTCTTCTCACTAAAGCAAGGAGCCTGGAAATTACTGCAGCAATACAGCTTCAGGCCCTGTTTCTGCAGTATGAGTGGTGGTTAAATTCCCTTCAAATTCTGTAATGGTAGATCAGGTTCTTTGTGTTTTGCAGGCTTTTTATGTTCATAACTAGAATAAAAATACATTTGTTATGGGTTCAGCAGTTGTCTTCAACCACAAAGGCTTTGTAGCACATTCCAGAAAAGTTCCATCATTTATATTATGCTTATATTAAATTTTTTAAGAGACACCATGAAAATTCTTTGGTATGCAGATGCTACTTTGAAAGGGAAAGCCTTTGGAGTATCTGGAAACATTTATGAAATGATAGATTAGATCTCTTAACTTGCAGAAGAGGAATGTCTGTTTCTTGCTATGAAAAATTTGCCTGTAGTTGCTCATTTGGCTTATTTTTTTAACCCCACTTTTAAGAAGGAGGTAGAATTTTTCAAGGTAAACAATCTTTGAGTGGACTCCAAGTTACGATGTGTTTAGACTCGGTTGAAAAAAAAGGTGTTTTTAATCATTGAAGCAGTGTTATGTGTCTGGGGATTTACTACTTAAAAGCATTGATGTTTCTAATACTGGATAGAGCTTCCAATTATTATTTGCATCTGATAAATCTGAGCACAAAATGTTTGCTTTACTGCTAATTTTTGCCTCAATGCTTGAAACACATGATCTATGTGTAGAAAACAGGTGTTATCCCAGTTTGAACATTTCCAGTTTTCATTACAGAAAGACTTGCAGGCATCTTAGTATGCCTATGTTGATTAAGCTGATGAGCATTCTCCACTAGATTTTATTTTTTAAGGCTGTCATAAAACGAGAAGCCATCAAAATTAACTCACTAGTATTTAAAAAAAAAAAAAGAAAGAAAAAAAGAAAAAAAGAAGAAAAACAAAAAAAACCCAAAAAAAAAAAACAAAAAAAAAAAAAAAAAAAACACCTGCAACTGCACCTGTTCACTACCATGACTGAATTTCTGGAGAACAGGACTGTATATGCATGTATCAGATTGGCTTGGCAATATATTTCATTCCCAGAAAGCAGTAAAGTTTGTGGAATTCTTAGTATGGTGTCAATGGCAAAGGGGATAGAAAACCCTGGAATGTTCAGATGCTTTCTGTAAACATCGCTGCATATTTTAGTTTGCAAGCTAGGCAAATCCTTAGTGATGGGGAACTGATGATAGCGTTGCTCCAGAAAAGGCAGGCGTGCTATGGAGCCTTCTGTAGGCCTCCAGCTTTTAGTTTTATTATTAGTGAAGAAAACCATCCTCATCTCGCTTTAATTAAAAAAAAAAAAAAAAAACCAAAAAAACCCACAAAAAACCAAACCTGAAAACATAGAAAACTTTGATGTGAAAACGTCTTGTTTTCAAGGAAGAATCCTGCATTCCCTGATTTTTATTTATTTTTTTTTTTAGTCACACTGACAAAAGATGACTTGTTATCCAAAATACCTGGTCGTACTTATATTCCTCGTTGTTCAGTAAAGTTCTGTGTTGGGCTTAGTTTCATTGTATATCAAGCACTAGGAATATAGTCCCCTGAAGAAACTGTATTCCTGGTAAGGATGTCTTTGTAGTTCAGACAGGACACAAAAGCCCCCTCAATTCTCTATGTACATAATTAACACTAACCTAAGGAAATATGTTGTTTGCTCTGCCTTTTCTCCTTATTTTCTCCTAAATATGTTTGCAGTGATTTACGTGGGCTATATGGGAATTCATTTCTAACAAATCTCTACCACCAGTGGACAAAACCCAGTAGAAAATAGTCACCCTTTTAAAATGCTGAAGTACAAGTCTCTTCAAGTGTTTATCAGGCCCCTGAACTAGCAGCTCTTATGCATGTGCTCACCTCTCAGCAGAAGCCTTGGCGTGTTCATATTCAATAATTTTCATTGTGTTGTTTTACTGTAATTAGGAAGTTGCTTAAAACTGAATTTTTATCCTCTCAGTTCTCTCTTAGGAGTTCTGCTGCTCCCATATCTTATTTTGGTAAGAGTCAAGAATTCTGTTTTAATGATGTCTTTGATTTATTGTTTCGGTTGTTTTTTTCTCTTGAATTGTTCTCCTAGATTGACTCAGTTGAGAATTTCACATTGTCTAATACTCCATCACGGGATGAAGATAGCAAGTCTCACCTCCATTCAAGATCACGGTCTCCTTCTACAGCTAGTGAGATTGAACCAATTGAGGTACTTCAGTGTTGACAAATTTTTTTTTCTCTCTTTTTTTTTTTTTTTTTTTTTTGAGTAGCAGTTTCACTCATATAACAGTTGCTATTGCAAATCATTTTGTTTAAGCTCACTCCTCTGCAGAGACTATTTAGGACTTTGTAAAATAGCCTTCTGCACTAGTGTACTGTGTTGAATCAGTTATTAGGTACAGTCTCTCTTCATAACATATCCTCAATCATGAATATTTAAGAAATGTTGGCACACAGGTAATGTTATACTGTAGTTTGTAAGAGCACGTTTTGGAGTCCTGCTGAAAGTCTTGTCAATACAAAATATTAGTCAGGCTCTGCAACAGTAACAATGTATCCCTTTCCCTGTTAAAAAAAATTAACTCGTTATTTTACATTAGAAAAGATTCAACCAAATGTTTAAGATAATACAATGTTTTTTGACATTTAAAGAGATGAATGTTGCACGTTTTGCTGAGATTTGCTTTTCTGAGTCCTTTCCTGTGTTACTCTGATTTCATTGCTTGTATGTTTGGGGATGGGGTCTGTGGGATGTTGTAGTGTTTTTACTTTATTCAAGCTATCTTTGATAGTGTGTATCTGATGTCTTACTGATCCTGTGGGGACTATGTTCAGGTTACAGATCATCCTCCCCGTTCAATTCACACACCAACCATGAGGACAACATATATTGGATCGGGACTCTCTGCACCAAAGGTATTCAGTCAAGCATTTGCACTTTTTATACAGGAAGAATATCACTCCTGGGCAACAGCTTCAGGAGAACTGTTTATCACAGTAAGCTTACCAGAACTGCCTAGAACGGTTGTTTATACACAAGCTGGTTGCTTTCTAAAATTTAAAACCTCTCATGTTATGTGGTGTGACGAGTTGTACTAGGCATTCCACTCTAGCAGCACACGGACATTTGATGATAGGAAAAACAGTAGTTCGGACATTAGAAAGCAGTAAGCGAACCAGAACATGAAGAAAGAAAGAGACTTCCTAGAGAGAGAGTGTTTTCCAGCATCTGTCTGACCAACCTGCCTCTGTCCTCTGCGTACAATGAAGCTGATGCCTCTATGGGCCGGTCTCGGATTAGCACATCTGTGTGCTAATTAGATGATTATTTTTGAGAAAAGGCAAAGAGTAAGCCTAAAAAGAAACTGTAGATTTGCATATTTTATAAGCAATGTAGAGTGAGCGCTGCAGCCAGCACTGCAGCACTGGGCTGGGAGAAGGAATTCCAGTTTTTCTGTCTTCTGGCTTTTTACCTGCATAAATACTGATCTTATACCAGCTGTTAACATTAATTTGCCATTGGCCAAATAAGCCAGACAGTGTATGGTAATTCACAGTGAACTGTGTATATTCAAGCAAATGAGGAATAAGATACAAGCTATTAAAGGAAAAATTTTCTCATAAAAGTTTCAGAAGTGCCTCGGTGGCTTAGGAATCTTCTCTATATTAAAAAAATGACAGTTTTTCTGCAATTAATCAATGAAGTATGTCTTTGTAACAGAACGATTTCTCTGCTTTGATAAATTGAAAAGCAGCAAGACTTTCTTTGCGTAAAGGAAAGCTAAGTTTGAGCAGGCAGTGTTCTGATGACAGCATCTTAGGAGATCAATGTAAAAAAATAGCGTATGTGCCCTTGAAATAATGTGAAACAGATTTGACTGTGCACATTTCATTTTTGCAAATATTTTTGCTCAGTAAGTGATGATTTGCTTTCTAATTTTAAAGAACCTTTATGATTGTGTCCATTTTTAAAGCTAAGTATTGTTCCCTGCAAGTTTCAAAACAAGGCATCCATCCGTAGACAGAAAGCTTCCATTGTAACAGTAAAACTGTCATTAAATATGGATGGAGCTTGAGCCCTTAGCTGTGATACCTGATGCTGTGAAAAACAGGAGAGAGAATAAAATTTTCATATACCTACCCATTAGTCTGCAAAATTGTTTTATTTCAGATCACAGACATTATCCAGGTTGTTTAGACAACCTTTGCGTTCACCCTTTCTCCACCCACCAGTTGTTAGTTCGCTGGGAGTTTTATTAGAAAAGCAAAGCAGCTTCCTGGATTTTATATAAGGACTTTTATGAATCATACAACCACATTATGTAATCATTAAGCCTTGATATCATAGCATCAGCACTGCCATCCTTGAGGGCAGAGAGAGAATTAAAACACTTACTCATATAGTCCGTGTTCCTAAGAACTAATAGGAAGAAAAGGCCTTTCAAAATCAACATCATCTATACTCTTATTTTTAAATTGAGTGTTCTGGAATTGCCTGTGCCTGACATCATGAAACTGAACTTTCTAGCGTAAAAATCAGAATTTTGAAAAAGTTTGATATTTTGCTTTAAACGAAGGCACTGCTCCTTACAGAGGAATGTCGAATTTGCAGCTTAGAAAATACTGTGGTGGGTTGACCTTGGCTGACCGCCAGGTGCCCACCAAACACGTGCAGCTTCTAGAGTGGAACGGAATAATTTTGGCAACTTTCCTATTTGCAATGGAAGGAAACTCATATTGAGAAACAAGGTCCAGTTTCCGTGGTTTTGTTTAGAGGATGGTTTAAATTATCACTAACAGTTACTGATAAGGAATATTTTTCAGCCCAGATCTCATTTCAGCAAACACAAATAAGCTACCTTTTTAAATGCACCTATGCATTCTTGTATCTGTGAAAAAATAACTGTTCTTCAGAAGTGTTAGAAGTATTAACATTCTTGTCTGCTTGTTTCACAGCCTAAAGCCCACCAGTTTGTAGTGAAATCATTTAATACACCAACAAAATGCAATCAGTGCACATCTTTGATGGTTGGTTTAATACGACAGGGCTGTACTTGTGAAGGTAAGCACTTGTGAAGGCAGGAAGTGCGAACTGAAGTTCCCGTAGATGCAAATTGCACAGTAAATGTTGCGGTGTGATAATGCAGGAGTCTTCTGTTTATATTTTGAATAACAGAATATATTCTTGTGCTTCTGTCTTGTAACAGTAGAAGCCAAACAGTTTGAACGTCTTGCATAACAGATTAGTTAGTTATCTACGGACGTACTTATTCCAGTTGGTGGTAGAAGAGCTTAGTTCAATTTACTGAAAATAGCAATAAGGGGCCACAGTCAGTGGTCAGGTAGGCTGGCAGCAGATTTGTTTTCTGACTCAGGGCAAAATGTAAGACAGCTTTGCCATTCAGTACCAATTTTGCTGCTTTCCAGGACTAATTTGTTCTAGGTTTGTATGTACACAGAATGGCACTCATGAATTAGAGGAGCTTCCAGCTTTTCGTTTACTAATAGAGTTGGGCCTAGAGGAAATCATAGAGATTTTCTCAGTATGAGCTTCTGATTAAGCTCTTTCTTACATGGATGAAACCAGACCATGTATCCGTAGACCTCTGAAAATCCAAATTTAGAGCAGATTAAAGCATGAACTGCTGCTCTGCACAGACTTACATTTCTGTCTCAGAGTAGCAAAGTTCAGTGAAACTATGCAGTTGTCAGTCAAAAAAAGGGAGGATTCCTTTATAAACGTTATCAACGTTATCATAGCTTTTGCGCTGAACAAGAAATAACCTTCAAATCTTTTTGTGTTTTCTCCTCCTCACAAGTATGTGGATTCTCTTGCCACGTGACATGTGCAGACAAGGCTCCTGCAGTATGTCCAATCCCTCCCGAGCAGACGAAGGGGCCTTTGGGAATAGATCCACAGAAAGGCATAGGAACAGCTTATGAAGGACATGTCCGAGTAAGTATCAGGTAGCTGGTTTGGGGCATTTATATTAAATTAGTTGTTTTCCAGAGTTGGAATTAAACTCTAACTGGGGCATTGTGGAGGATGGATTCATTTATACCTTAAGGTAACAGTTTGGAAGCCAGGACCTAAATTTTCACAAAGCATCTCTTAGCATTTTCAACAGCAATTCTCATTCCATCTGTGTCAGCCATTGTGCTTTGAGTTGGTCTTGAGTAGTCCATCTCGAGAGATCAGATCATCTTCCAGGGCCTGTGAGTTTTTGAGTCTTTCTGTTGATGCTAGTACTGTCTGGGGTCATAGGTGTGGATACTTGTACATAAATACTAAAATTACTCCACATAGTTTTGGCCGTATTCCTGTTGGCCAGCTAGAGACAGGTTTCTTTCTCTATATTTATTCATACAGCTTTGAGTTTGTGAAATAAGAAGAAAGAATCTGTGTTGCTATGAATGTTAAAAATAGTATGTTGTAGTGGCTGTGTGGCTGTGTTTGACGCTCTTACTGCACCTGTGCTATTGCTTAAGTTGCTTAATGTTATCACTGAATGAAAACTTGTCAGCCTATATGAGAGAATTGATTTTTATACTGTCTGATTTTTGATTGCATGCAAACTTACAGAGAGTTGATCAGAATTTATTTTGCTAAAGGTACCAAAACCAGCTGGAGTAAAGAAAGGTTGGCAGAGAGCACTGGCAGTGATCTGTGATTTTAAACTCTTCCTGTATGATGTAGCAGAAGGAAAAGCTTCCCAGCCCAGCGTGGTAGTGAGTCAGGTCATAGACATGAGGTAAGCTGTTTGGTCCTGAGTGGGAGCTTTTCAGAGGCACTGGGAGGTTTTTTCCTGCTTTTCCCTTTTGTGAAGTCAGTAAGCAAGCTCCAGAGCTTTTATGAAACACTGTAATCCATGTTGAGAGCCTCTAATTTTCTGGAAATAAAGCTGTATTTGCGGTTAGCCTGAACTACACTTGTGTGTTCATATGTGGCAATTTAAACTTCCATTACTATATCATGTGCCAAAATGTATCTGTTCAGCTTTGTAGATCTGGGATGAATAAAGAAGAAAAATACATTCTTTTGGGGTTGAATAGAATTTTGAAAGGACAGATAAAACTTTATAATAGGATAAAACTAATACAATTTTTGATTCAGAAGGGCCAAAGGGTTTATTCCCCCTGTCTTCAGTATTACTGAAATACTACCAACTTCACTGAAGGTTGAGAACATTTAACATACCAACTAAGTAAAGCTCTTCTCTGAACTAGGTTAGTGTTTATCCAGGAAGTCTCAAACAACTGTAGCTTATGGCTTCTAGAGAGTTTGGATTTTTTTTTTAACGAAAGAGTTGGAGAGGTTCTTGGTCCAGGCTTATTTTTTAAGTTTGATTTTATTTAATTTTTTTAAAGATTTTAATTTAAACAGACAAACCCCAGGTCCTCTGAATAGATCAGAATATCAACATTTATGAGGAATTAATTATGCAACATTGCATTTGTGAGTTTCATCTGCAGATAAAGAGGAAAGAATAATTTTAAAATCAGATCTCAGTACTATCTTGTTGTGTCCTTCACAAAACAAGGCTATTGGTACTATGGAAATATAAGTAAAAAACCAAGCATACAGATTTTACTCTTTAACAATTTTCCAATTATGTTTGTGATGTCCATAAGGGATGAAGAATTCTCAGTGAGTTCTGTCTTGGCCTCAGATGTCATCCATGCAAATCGAAAAGATATCCCCTGTATCTTCAGGGTAAGTATTATGTCTTGAACCTAGTAACCCAGAATTACAGAGCTTCCCAGTGTGATGTACAGTGTGCATTCACTGACAGCTTGCTAGTGTTTTATTTCATTTGCAAGTTCTGGCTGTGTGGTATCCATGGCAGCAGCAGCAATGCATAAGGATCTCTACATACATCATTTTCCTGGTAAAAAAATAGCACTGGTACATTTAGACAAGCTCTCATCTTCCCTGTAGTGGCTTTTATTTTTTTAACCTTCACAATCAGATGTACTTGCTCAACCTCCTGTTAGTCATTTGGAATTCTTCTGTTCTTCATGATCTTCTACATTTTCATTTCCTAAAGTTGCCTTCTGCTTCTCAATTTAATTTGCTGTGTTATTCACGAAGCTTTTATTTTATATGTTTTCTCTGTAAATATGCATTAGACGTCTACAAACTCTCATTCATCAGGTAGTCAGTATAGAAATCTACTGTAAAATGATCATCAAAATTTATGTCTATTATCTACTGTCAGGATTTTGCCATCATTGGCTTTTTCTAATGTTATTTTTACTAGATAGTCTATTGAAGTTTGACCTTAATGAAATATCTTTGGTCTCTTATTGATTCCCGTATCATTTCTTTACTATACCGTTGTATTTCACTCCTTGTTTTTCTGGCTTTCAGACTGTTCATCAGTCTGCATGCTGAGAGGAGATAAACCTACAAAAGGAGCTTTCATTTTTATCTAGAGTAGCTGTACCAAATACATGAAAAGGGTCATAGATTATTCTTCCATAAATACCATTCCTGTTGCATTAAATTATTACAGAAAAAAGCATTGGTCTTTAAAAAAAATACAGAATATTTTGTAAGAAATGCTTTTCATTATAAAATTGCCATGAGAAACAGATTACTACCTTATTTAGGGCAGGCATTTCCAAATTATGGAAGAAGTACAAATGCATTTAGAATAAAGCCAAAGTTTTCTCTGTTCTTTGAGTTATTCACATCTACAGGTTTTTCTGCTGTGGGTTCTTGATTGAGATAGTGTTTTCTATTAACTGAGTCTAAATTTTTGCATTCTTAGTTCAGACAGCTAATTAGAAGGGCACATACAGGCATCTGATACCCATGTAGAAATGATCATGATGAAATTTTTTATTGCTTATAAAATATATATTTCAAAATTTTCCAGGTCACAGCTTCCCAGCTCTCTGCATCCAGTAATAAGTGTTCAATCCTGATTCTAGCAGACGGCGAGAATGAAAAAAGCAAGTGGGTAGGAGTGCTGAATGAATTGCATAGGATCTTGAAGAAGAACAAACTCAAAGACCGCTCAGTCTATGTTCCCAAAGAAGCTTATGACAGCACCTTACCCCTCATCAAAACAACACAATCAGCAGCAATCATAGGTATGAAATAAGAAGAAAACTGTAAGAAAAATGGGCATGCTAAAAGCAGGCTTTTTTTGCAAAAACATGTTAAATGCCGTTATCTGCTGAACAGAGAGTAAAACACGGTGGGTTTATCCCATATGGAAACATGAGTGCATTTGAGAAGTGCAGTTCACCACCCAGTACTTTTGTCCGATCTTTAAGAATGTTCTCCCCTATTGACACATACTCATAATTATGAATAATTTTGACTGAGAATTGGACATTGCTCTTTTGTTATTCTGTAAACATAATTCCTTAACTGGGGAAAATTAGCATTTTAGAGTAGAAGTAAATCACTGACTTTACAAAATCTGCTTGTGGGACCAGAGAGAAAATGTAAAAGCAGACAATGAATTCAGTAATTTTAAATGTTACTGTATAAAATATGTTAAACTTGGATTATTTAAATAATTTAAAGGTGATATTATAGTTATGTCAAAGTTGATAGTACACTTACGTGCTCCGAATGGTTTGTTAAAAATGATGTTTCTTGGTATTACTTCTACAAACAGGAGAAAAGACTTATTTTTTCAGAAATTTGAAAGACTGGGAGGTTACCAGTGGGTTTTTTTGTTACATGAATGTGTTGGATTTGGCATTACATTTGTTTATTTCAAGATATTAAACTGCCTCTGTTAATCAGAATTACCACTACTGTTGAAGAAGTATTTCCAAAGAAAAATAACTTTTTTTTTTTTTTCCTTAATATAGACCATGAAAGAATAGCATTGGGAAACGAAGAAGGGTTATTTGTTGTGCATGTCACCAAAGACGGTAAGAGATTAGGAATTGGTAATAATTTCTGTAATATTAAATAATCAGAAAGTGACTTTGCAACTTTTTTTCGCTTTCAATATCCTCTGATTTCATTTTTCTCAATTTACTACGTTATCAGCTGGACAACTCCACGTGAGAGCTGATAATCAAGGTGTTCTGTGGGCTTTCTGGTTTGGGTATCCTTTCCACTAAGAGAGGTCTAGCATCTGGAATGTAGCTGAAGGGTTTGTTCCCTTGTTTGAAACAGGCTCAATACTGAATTCAGACCAGGTTGCCCAGGGCTTTGTCCAGTTGGGCCTTGAAAATCCCCAGGGATGGGGGTTCCACAGTATCTCTGGGCTGCCTGTTGTAAGGTGTAATTCTTCTCACAATGAAACGTTTTCTTTGTATATCCAGTTGAAACCTCCCCTTGTTTCAATTTGTGACCAGGGTGTCCTCTTCTCCTGCTCTGCACCTCAGTAAGGAGCCTGGCTCAATCTTTTCTGTAACCTGCTTCTTGGTACTGGAAATTAAAACTTATGTTCAGTGTTGTAAAGACATGTAATGACAGATGCCCAAGCGAATTCAGCAAGCAACATGTTTAATTGTATGTTTCAGTTCTTTGAGGGTTTTCCTTTATTCAGTAGTTTTGCGGCTATAATCTGTTTTTTGAAATGAATACCAAAATAATAGAGCGGTTGTTATGGCGTGGGATCTGCTCCTCTTTTTCTGATGAGAAAAAGCCAAAGGTCTATCCAGCATTGCCACATGTGGTATTATTAAAATACAAGTTTTGATTCTGTCCTTTTTAATATTTCAGGGAAGCAATAAAGGGAATTTCTTTGGTTTACTTCATATTTTATCTTTACAAGTAGAGATGGTTTAATCAATTCACACTTCAACACTATTTACTTGGATTTGGGGGGTTTTGTTTTGTTTTTTTTTTTTAGAGATTATCCGTGTTGGTGACAATAAGAAGGTTCATCAGATTGAGCTTATCCCAAATGAACAGCTCATTGCAGTAATCTCAGGACGAAACCGTCACGTGCGGCTTTTCCCCATGGCTGCCCTGGATGGAAGGGAGACTGAGTTTTATAAGCTGGCAGAGACAAAAGGCTGTCAGTCAATAGTTTCTGGACATGTGCGCCACGGAGCTCTTACATGCCTGTGTGTAGCTATGAAAAGGCAGGTCCTCTGTTATGAACTAAATCAGAGTAAGACACGTCACAAAAAGATCAAGGAGATCCAAGTCCAGGGGAATGTCCAGTGGATGTCAATCTTCAGTGACCGTCTTTGTGTGGGCTACCAGTCAGGTTTCTTAAAATATCCCCTTCACGGAGAAGGGAGCCCATACAGTCTACTCCATCCAGATGACCACACACTATCATTTATCTCACAGCAGCCAACTGATGCCATCTGTGCAGTCGAAATCTCAAATAAAGAATACCTGCTGTGTTTTAGCAGCGTAGGGGTTTACGTTGACTGCCAGGGCCGAAGATCTAGACAACAAGAGTTGATGTGGCCCGCAACTCCATCTTCTTGCTGTAAGTTGCCCTGTGTGTCGGTGTCGGTACTTGCTGTTATACATTGACCTGATCGCTGCTTGTATTAATATCCACAGGAAGTGAAGTTCAAGGATAATTACCTGACAGGTAAATGAACGCTCTCAGCTTCTGTCAGCAGGTTTAATCTGGTCAGAGGGTTTAATCCTGATCACACTAGGCTCGTTTTGACAGCTCTGTCACTGACCTACACTGGTGTAGCACAAAAGAGGAATCACGGCTCAGGATTTCTAACTCTGATGTCCAATTTCTAAACGCATGGCCTGAGCTCTAAAACAGCTGAAAGCCTCGGGTCTTACAGAGACTAATGGGATCTTTAGGCATTTCCTACCACTGATAGTGGACTGTTGTTATTTAAAGTCTGAAAATTTGATTGTACTTTGGCTCAGCATTGTGATTCAAGCTTTCTGGATGTTCAGAGTCATCAAGATCTGGTAGTTTGACTTGCTTTTCTCTAATGGTGTTTATTGCTATTTACTGGGTTTTTTCTTTTCTTTACTTCCTCCTTCAAACTCTCTTCCTGTGCAGTTTTTATTGACACTCTTCTCATTCATTCATCTCCTCTCTTCGCTTTTTTAAAACATCAGATTTTAAGTTTTTCCCCCCTTCCTCTTCCCTTCCAAAATACAATGTACGGCAGGCAGTATAAAAAATATATTTCATAACCATAAGGTGAAAATACTGTAAGTTTTCAATATTTCAGTTTCCAGTAAGGACTGTGTTAAACATTTATCGCACGTTTTTTCAAAGCTGGGGCTTTATCTTTGTGACAGTTGGAGTTAAAAAAACCCCAAACACTTCAGTGCCTATATTCTTTTTAACATCTTTCTGAATGCAAATAAAGATTAGCTGAATTTGTCCTCAGCGTATCTGTGAATGAGCCCAGTCTCAGGTTGATTTTTAAAATAGTCTGCCGCCTTACCTCACTGTGACAGCAGTACAGTCACACTGCAGAAGAGAGGAATGTTTCACCTTGTTTCAGTGAAGCCCCTTCTGAGTGTGGAAGGAGCAACTCTTACAGGCTGCGTGTCACTTCTGGTTTTCAAGCAAGAGCGTGATTATTACAATGGATTCAGTGAATGAATGAATCAAAATGAAAGCTTTTGTGATAGATCGAAAACCAGGTATTTTCACATGTCGTTCATCTATACTGGTCGTTGATATCTGTGAAAGTTTTTTGATTGCCTTAACTGAAGTGACTTGATGTTAATTCAGAATGGAGGTATCTTTTAGAGCAAAACCTGTTACATTTAAACACAAATTGGACGTTCTTGACAGTCTTGGCAGACCATGGCAGTCTTGTTGCTGACATGGGAATACTGAATTCTTTTAGAAGTGGTCCCAGTGGAACAGATTTTATCCAAGGGAAGTGCTACTCTTGAGTAGCACAAGAATTCTCTTTACAATCCAGAAAATAAGGAGAGAGAAGTAAAGCTAGAAGGAAACATGAAGATTTTTATGACTGTGTCATGGTGCTTAATTCCAACTGATGTTCATTTAGTACAGAGTCCAAAGACTAAAAGCTCAGTTCATTCAAATGACAGTTATTATATAACGACAATATATTTTCCTACCACATCATTTAGAAAATATAAGCTCTTAAAAATAGGGCTTTTAGAAGAAAAAACTTTGAACCACATCAGTGTTTGGCAGAACAAACTGTAATCCCCTGCAGTTCAAAAAGGAGTTTGGTTCTGCAAAGTTAAAAGAAAAGTCACAGAGGTTATAGAGTTTATGTGGTGGTGGTTTGCCTTCAGAATAAATTTCTTGATAATTGTTGAGTTAAAACATATTTTGCAGATTGCTGCTATATTGTGGTATTATTTTTTTGTAATAAATATGGTTAAACATAGGAAATTGTATATTTTGAGCCCTGTCTAAAAAGCACATGACGCTATACCTAATCCTTCCCTCTCAGGTTACAATGCACCATACCTCTCTGTGTACAGTGAAAATGCAATTGATATCTTCGACGTGAACTCCATGGAGTGGATTCAGACTATTCCTCTCAAAAAGGTAACGTGCTTTTTCAATGTCAGTGAAAGGCCTAGAGTCAGTATTGCTTTGCTACAGTCATACTGGGTTTTTTAAGCACGTTAGAAGCCATCATTAAAACTGTGGTTTAAATATAATTGAACTAAAAGAAGAGCTACTGTAAAGAAACCAGTGCTTTTTTGTTCAAAGTAAAATACACAAAATGTGTTTTGCACGTGGTTTCACTGGTTGAGATGAGTGGTCAATCTGGAGCATATTATGTTAGACTTACTGATATTTTTGTAGGGAGCAGTTTCTTGGTATTAATTGCATGTGGCTTCACTGGGACTGATTGCATCTATGTTATTGCAGAAGATGGTGGATGTTAAGATAATTAAACAGGCCTCCAAAACACTACCTTCTGCTGCTTGAGAACATTGTAGACAGGTAGGGTTAGAACATTTTGGTTCAAACAGTACAAAAATTAAAACCAGGATGGATGTCAGGTTTGGATCACTTTGATCAAAGGGAAGTTTTTGAAAACTGACACTTCCTTGGTATTTAGGAGGTGTTTTCTCAGTTGTATTTGGAAAGAAAAAAGAAAAGTGTTTCTTTTCACATAGTTTAGACCGACTTCAACTTTGTATTAGTGTCAAGAGAATTCCTTTAACTGGCATTCCAGTGACACAGAACTGCAAGAAATTGTCCTTGTGGTCTTGTGTTAGTCACTCAGTCTCTCTGCATATCAGTTTCCCGCATGTCAGAGCAGGATATTATGGCAATGCTGTAAGGATAAATAATGCAAAAATCAAGGTTCTCAGGTCTTAACCATCTTAAGGAGAGAAGAATAATCTGACCTCTTAGAGGAAATTTCCTCTACTCTTTCTCGTGTCCAAACTTTCAGTTATTAAGCAGTTGGAGCATTTTTTTTCCTACGTAACAGAACATGATTTAGTACTTTGATCGATATTTGGCTCGACTGCCCATTTAATGAATGAAGTTACCTTCAACAAAGAAGAATTGCTACATCTAGGAGACTCAAAAATGGCAATCTATTATGAAGAGTTTGTTTCTAACACAATTTGCAGACTCGGAGAGTGGAATGCCTCTTTCATTTTGAAGTTGGAAATCACAAATACAACCTGTATGTACTCTTATCAAGTTGCGAAGCACAGCTGTGACATGATACTAACACAAAATAAAAGCACAGCCTATTGCTTTGTGCATCTAATAGACAAAATGGAATTGTTATATAAAGTAGACTTCTAACAGAACTGTTTATTTGAATGCTGGGAGGACTGGTGTTAAGCCTGTGTCTTTAAGTGGAATTTTAGGCAACTCTGTATTCATTCTCCAAACAGAAGTTTAAAATCTAAAATTGTTTTTTACTCTGCTTGGTGGCTTTAATGACTCCCAATTGTTATTCTTGAGAGCAGGCATGTGTTACTGGAGATGGGAGACACTGCTTCCTCCAGCCTGCAGTTTTTCTGCAGAGCAGACTTTGCTCTGGCCAATTATGCTGTTCTGCTCCCTGGTTGGCTTTATAATAGTGCTCCTTTTAGAGTTTATAATGCACCTTGGAGCTTTCAGAATAAGATGCACTATGTAAATGTGAGTTATTAGTATTACAATGACTGATTTTCCTTGTTTCAGGTACGACCCTTGAATACAGAAGGATCACTAAACCTTTTGGGCCTGGAGACAGTTAGATTAATATATTTCAAAAACAAAATGGCAGGTAAGTAAAAAGAAGCAGATTTTCATCATGCAAATTTTTGTTTAGAAAGAACATTTTTCTTTGGCTTGGATCTGTGCATTGTAGAAAGTAATCTCTCCAATGTATGTGTGCTGCTTAATTTGGGAGAAAGCCAAAGCTTAGATTCCACAGTGATTGCAGTGATGCCTGCTAGGCAGCTACTGTGAACCGGTTTTTCCCCTTATGAATATTCAGTGAAGACTTGAATGAAGACTGGGAAAAAGAAAAAGAAGGACTAGACGCTCCCTCCAAATCTAGGATCACCTGCTAGAACACTATCTAAAAATGCCTGCACAATTAAAGGCTTTAATAGTGATCTTGGGAGTACTAGATTAAAATTAATATTATACTTAACCTATAAAAACCGTTTCTAAAGATCATGAAGTAATATAAAATTATAACTTGCTATTAGGGCCACATACAATAATGTGCCAAAGTTTTAGCTTCAGAATTCTTTTTTTGTTATAAGTCTTTTTGATGTACTACTTTTTTTTTTTTTGACCTCATTTCATAAGCTTGCTCCTGAGTAATTTCCTTAACCTTTTGTTTAACCTCTTAGGTGGAGAGGGGACGTGCTTTATTTTAAGAATCAAAAGCTATAATTTTTTTAATGACTATTCTGAAAATAGTGGGAATAAACACTCCAGAAACATATACTGCTGTTGGCAATGTTTTAGCATTTGTTTAAATTGCTAGCAAATTATTACAGAAGGAATGACAGTGGTAGAGAGGAGCAATATGGTGGGCATGCATATAAAGAATTTTCAAGTCTTAATAAATATTGAACATAAAGAGTAGAAGAGTAAAAAAAAAAAAAACATCAGAGAGCATGGGATCAGAAGTGAGTAAGGCTGATGCTTTGCTCCTGTACACTTGTCACCGCCTTTCAGAAGAGGTTACCAAACAGTAAAGTATCCTCCAGGTGTATCTCCATAAAAGTCTGCAAGTTTTTTTTCCTGAAGCCACTTACCTAGTAGATCCCACACTTCATGAAATTTCCAGTTGATCTTAAGGAAAGAAGAGATTTCAGTTTCATACAGTTTTGGCAGTGAGCAGTAGGTGTTGGGCATGTTCAAGCTTATTAAGCTTTAGTCTCCATATATATATATATATATATCAAGACAGAGCAGCTGGAGCATTCATTTGAAGTAACGCACCTATTGTATGATTATCACTGACATTTCATGTCTTTAATAAAGATGCCTTGGCCAGACCTACACATGTGGGAAAAAAAATCTTCCCCTTTCCCATAGTTACACCAAAATACATCAGTGTTCAAACTTTTCAAAAGTAGTTTTTTTGGAGCAGGGAATGAATGAAAAAGAATCTTGCATTGAGTTTCCAGACAACTGGCAGAACAAGACTGTTCTAGTGATTTTCAGTGAGAAGTGCCAAAGAAAGATTGGGATAGATGACTGAGATCCTTTCGTGCCCAACCTAAATGTTTTGTTTGAAAGAATTAATCAATGATATTTTGAGAACATAGTGGTGGCAGCTTGTGTGTGATGAAAGGTTAAGTCTGTTGCTATGTAACAGAGTAGATAGTGACCAAGACAAACCCATAAATCAAGGAGCATTTGTTCAGGTTTGATGGGAAATGGATGGTGTCCAACACTAGCAAGAGGAGAGGGAGAAAATGTTTTTGAATTCAAATTCCATGAATACCTAATGAAGTGTCCCACTGGATCATCATATTTATATTGATTTCAGAGGGTGATGAACTGGTAGTTCCTGAGACATCAGATAACAGCCGGAAGCAAATGGTTCGAAACATCAACAACAAGCGCCGCTATTCGTTCAGAGTACCAGAGGAGGAGAGGATGCAGCAGAGGAGGTCGGTATTCAACATGTACTTGTCTTCTGTACATGCCTGTAGGCCCTGAAGGACAGTGACTGATGCCAATGTAGTACTTCATTTGTTGCCTTCTGGAATGCCCATTCAGATGTTTCTGTCTCTTCACTACCGCCTTAATCCTCAACGTTTAATTTATGTTAATACCAGTTTGGATGTTGATGTGCACTGGATACACAAGTATTCGTTAGTTCAAACTAATTATGTGAAACAGCTGTAATTTGGAATGCATGTCTCCACATACTGTATATAGGTACATAGGTGTGCACATTTACTGTATATATAAAGATCCATAATAAACACTTTGCAAAAGGAGATTACGTTGCTAACTATGTGTATGGATTAATACTTTCAGACTCTGGTTCTGCTTTTCTTTCTGAAGGCAATTCTACTCTCAGCAGTATTCCAAGGCATCTGCTTTTTTGATTTATAGATTTAACTACATAAGCATTCTATAAATCTCAGAAAACTCACCTCTTCAGAGGACATAAGACTTCAGGATGTGTTTCTAATAGAAGTCTTTAACAGGTCACAAATACTTTCCTAAATGGCAGTAAAAATAGGCCTGCACTACTCACAGTGTTCGTAGAGGATGTTACTGACCATTTACTATCATTCACTAAAGATGACCTGCTACTGTGCTAAGCTGCCCTCCAAGAACTGAGTCTTTCAGTTTTCTAACTTTCAATGTCTTCCACCAATGGCTGGCTCCCAGCTTTCTTTTCTTTTTGGCTCTAAGGAAAGTAACAGCTGTGTACAGTGGAGATAAATATTCCAGTTCTTGTCCTTGCCTTTACTGAGCTGGTCGCAGTTTGGTCTTTTAAAATTTTATTTATTCTGGGTTCTGAAATGCATCCTTGCCATTTTGAAGAGCTTTTAATTCTGACTACAGACTGAGAAAGGTACTGCAGTATTATTTTAATTCTATTTTCATATCTTGTACTTCATTTTCATCTCCACTTTGTAATACATCACAAATGACTTCTGCTTTTATTCATCTTACAGAGCTTTTTATCAGCTCATAGTGGCTGTATATTCGTTGAATGTTAGTAACTACCGGGTGTGGGCTATTAGCCTGCAAACAGCATTCTTTTGTTCTGGCCCCTGTCCTCTCTTCAAGCTGGAAGCTTGTCTGTGCTAGTGCTGATAGCAAGGGGTTATCACTGTTAGCATGGTTAAATAGTTAATTTCCATTTAAAAGTAGCTGATAATCAAAGCTCTACGTGTTTTATAAATGTCCATCCTCGCCTTGAAGGAAATACCTAAACAAAAGTATTTTCTCTTCCAGGGAGATGCTACGCGATCCAGAAATGAGAAATAAATTAATTTCTAACCCAACTAATTTTAACCACATAGCACATATGGGTCCAGGAGATGGTATACAGATTCTCAAAGACCTTCCAATGGTAAGTACAAAAGTACATGTGAGAGTGAGTGACTGTAATTCAGGCTGCAAATAAGCGAGAGAAAGACAAGTAGAATTTTAAAAGTAATATTCAGAGTGTTGATGGATTTCATATCAGCAGCAGTGTAACTAGAGAAATGGAGGAGAACGTGCTCTGTTGTACGTGATAAAATTTAAACAAAGAGGATGACACTTAAGCATCGAGGGTAAGAGGAGGAGTGGCCAGTGCCTCCTGGGTTTTCAGGCAGGTTGGCCTCTGTGTTGATGATAAATTTTATGACCCCTGTGAAGGCACAAAATTAAGAGGATTTGGGCCTATGTTCTATGTGGGACCACATCTTTTAAATACCCCCAGGGACGGTGACTCCACCACTTCCCTGGGCAGCATGTTTCAGTGCTTGATAACCCTTTCAGTGAAGAAATTTTTCCTAATATCTGATCTAAACCTCTCGGGCACAATTTGAGGCTGTTTCCTCTTGTCCTATCACTTGTTACTTGGGAGAAGAGACCAACACCCACCTGCCTACAGCCTCCTTTCAGGTAGTTGTAGAGTCTTGTTTGTGTGTTCTCTATTGTTTTCTAAACTTTTCCACAGTGTCACAGATGTGAGTCAGAAGGTGCAAATTAGCACTGTAAGAAAGATCAAATGATATGATATCAAACAGATTAAATGAGTACCACCATAAGACACAGGCATTAGTACACAAGTGCTGTCTAAAATGATCATCATTATTACTTGGAGAATGCAGGAAGTAGATGCTGAAATTGGTATTTTCAGATGCTGAAAAGCCCAAAGGAAACAACAATAAGACTGCAAAATAAAGTGTGCCATGCGGTTGCACTAGTTGAGAAGCTTATGAGCGTAACCTCTGGTCTCCAGATACTCATTTTACCTCACTTTTGCAGCAAATGGTACTTTTCTGTTACACTTCACCGTGAAGTTTGCACATTGTACGTGAGCCCTTCTGGCCCTGTGTTTTCCTTAGATGAGAATATGCAACGAAAGGAAAGAATTTACTTTAAATCTCATACTAGAGACACTCAGAAACCTCTCGGCAGCAAATATATTCAGTACAAATAAGCAACAAACATTGTGTGTATGTTTATAAGTGAATAAATATAAATAATGAAGGAGCTGGTTCTAGAAAACGCGTAACAAATCCAAGGGAAGTTGGCAGGTAGTGTTTTTCTTACCTGGATGTGAGTATAGATGCCTAATGTTAAATAACGAATGAGAATTTGCTTCAGGATGTAGATCAGAACCTTTTTTTTTTTCCCTACTTTCCCATTTCTGATGGGTTCTTTAAAATGATTTTGGCTCTTCCCAAGCAGAGAAAATAAAGGTAGGGCAACAGACATCCCATTTCACATCATCAGTAGTTGAAAGTTCATGGGAATCAAAAGCTGCAGGGGCTCTTAATCAAGCCTCAAATCTGGCAAGTGTAAAATGAGGAATGACTTTATCTATAAAGGGATTTTCTAGATTTACAGGGATTAATATTTCTTCAGCTATGTCATCTCTAAATGGCTTTTAGCTTTAAATTCATTCTAATTACGCAAGCCTTGTATTGCTCACAGGTCATATTTGAAGTTAGGACTGGTACTTTGCTTCTTACCAATCAATATGAGGTTTTGAAAGAAATTCATGAGTCACTTTCCACACTTAAATGTGATGAGAAGACCTTAGAAAATGTGTACAATATAGAATTGATTTCTGCACTTGTTCCACTGTTGCAGCTTCTTTTCTTTTAAAGTTACTATTAAAAACTTTTTGCAAGTAGGTATCAATCTTAATGCTGGGAGATGTCACTGCAGATAAAGCAAATTCGACAGGTATTTTTCCAGCACCTCCTTGCAATATAGTATTGTATTTGTATTCCTAACTTAACGGATACAGAATTGTATCAATCATGAGACTTGAAAGTGGGTGAATTTGAAAGTGTAACTTGAGATTAGGAAATAAATGTTCTGTCAAGAGCTACTTCAGTCCAGGCAGCTTTTTCTTTTCCAGCAGCTTCCTGTAAGGTATTTGGCTGGACTAAGTTTTCATTTAGACTGTTCCAAACTACCTACTTTGTTTCTTAGGCACAAAAATAGAAGAAAAGGATTTGTGCGTACGTATGATGTTATGTATTGAGTCTAATGTTTTATTTGAAAGATATATTTAGAATTAAAAGAGAGGATGGATATAGAAAGGACATTCCATGGAGAATGAGTACACAAAGTAAAGAATACTCATCCAACCCTGTGTACAGTTCATCTGTGTGGCAGTTTCTTTACAAAGACCTGGAATTATTTCACTAGATTGATACCTTGTTCCAAAAACATGAGTAGGTTTGTTGTTTTGGGTTTTTTTTTCTTTTTTTGTGCTGCTTGGCATGTGTGATGATTTTTGCAACTGGAACATCATCTTCATATTTCTAAATGGATTAGTATGTTGCAGAAGAAGTAGTATTTATCTTTAAAGAACTGTGGGAAATACTGCAACATTTTACTTTGTTTGGTGGCTGTTTCTGTTTATGAAAGCAGATGATAAAATATATTTTTGCATTTAAAGAGGGCTACCACTAGGGGGAACAAGTAGTACAAGGTGAATAGTTTTCTGAAATTCTCTTCACCCAACTATTTCAGATGATATAGATTCCTTTTTTATGAGATACTGGAATCCAGAAAGTGTATGAAAGAATGGAGTGGGCCTCTTTATTTGTAGTTTCTTCCAACTTATTTGAGCAATTTCAAATTTGGCTGGAACTATTGATACGAATTTGTTCATCCAACATGACCTTTCACTGAAGTCCGTGTAGTGCTATGTAGGCAGGAGGGTCCTTAGTAATAAGTGGGTTTTAATAGAGAATAGATATTTTGATCTCTGTGTTGGATGAGATTGTCACAAACTAAATAGCCAGCTCAGCCTAGCTTTTATCTAGCATCCACAGATGAACTTTACAAAGCAAGTGACAATTTTTACATGTATGTATGTATTTATTTGTGAATATATACATAATTATTTTATATATGCATTGTGAATCCAATCAAAAAACATCTCTGCAGTCCCACTAACCAGCCTCTGCTGCCTTTTTCAGAGGAAATGCCAAAAATTGAACGAAGTGCAGAATTAGAACTGGTAGTGATGAACCTTGCATGGCAGGGCTGCGGTATGTCGGTGGCAGGAGAGGATATACGCTCGTGGTGCCTTAACCTGTGGCATAACTGCCTGGTTGATGCAGAGGCAACAGGAGCTTGCTTGCTCTCTGCCCACTACTGTTCTTAATAATGTCTTTTAAAAGACCAGCTTTGGAGAGTTTAATTTGTATAGTAAATGTGCAAAATGAAAATTGGATAAATGGAATGTTTTAAACTCTTTCGGGCTACTTGATATGTTGTATCAGATGCCAACATATGTGCAACATACCTGTCTGCATGTGATTGCCCTTGCTGATGCAGCCCCACTGGGAAGAAAGATGCTTCCTCTGTGCATTGTTTCCAGGGTCTTGGTATGCAATAGTCACATGACATGAAGAGTGAGATACGTTTATGGCAAATTGCGGTCTATTAACTTAGTCCCAGGTTGTTCTCTCCATGAACAGACACCCTTGACTTCACTGTAGTCCTGTGTTTGGGCAGAAATGAACATGCCCAAGGCCCGGAGTGAGATAAGATTTAAGAGAGAAAATATTAGAGGTTATCAGGCAATTGTAAATTTGCATCCTCCTTTTCTTCATGGCGAGCAATACTCAGGGGTCTGGCTTTGACAAGCAAGTTTGTGGGCTACAAACAGAAACCGAAGTTCTTGTTGCTCTTAACAGAGCCGTAATCACTACATATTTGTATATGATTGATGTGGATACTAGATCTGGGTCATTGTCTTGTTTTGTGCAATTTAGAATCGTTCCTGTTAGTATATCCCCAAACTTATTTATTTACATGTTTTTCTTCCCTAGCAGCCTGTCACCAATTAACTGGCCGTACAGTCTGGCCTCCCTTCTGCCCTCTTGTCCCTTGAAGCCACTTTATCGTGGATGCTCCTTTGTAGTGAAGATCTGAAATCTGGAACTGCACTTACTGCAGCACAGACCAACTCTCTGTGTACATCAGATGTACAGGATTGATTTTGCTTTCATATTCTGCATGCCTAAGTATTTTACATACAAAAGCTAGTCTTGACTGCCATTATATTTGAACGTTATGCTTCAGTTTGACCTCATTATACATGAGCCATTATACTTTCATTCTAGATGATGTGTGAAGCTTTGCTTGTTTTAAATGAGAAACTTTTAGAGTAAATGAATACTTACCCATATTTGGTATTCTTTAAAGAAAGTAGGAGCCCCATGCATGCATCTAACGGTGGAGTCCATGGAGAAAGTTCCATGGAAGATCGTTTTAAAAATGTTGCCTTATCTTGGCTTTCTCACATTCATGAATGCTGGCTAAATATCTTCATGTTCCGCAGTTGGCCTACCCTCTGCTTTTTAGCTTGTGATTTTAGAGACTCCGTTTTTTCCCTTATTGGCTTTTAGGAACATAGCTGGCTTTGCTGCCAGTTCTCTGTTGTGAGCAGATAACTCAGCAAAGTCTGCTTTCCTGGACCATTCTTGGAATGGTGGCTTCTGGTACTGATATTTAGATGCTGCTAAACTTACTAATAACAGTTTAATATATCGTATATGCCATAATGTGATAATTGATGTTTCAGTTAACATGCAAAGCCTCATAATAACTGTGTGTTTAAAAAAAAAAGTTGGATTTTACCAGCTGAAATTAAGAGAACAGTAACAATAATGTTTGATAATATGTATTGGGATGTGACATAATGTTCTTCCAGACTTCAATACGTTCCACATACAAAAAGTAGTGCCTTAGGTTTAGAAGAGGGGTAAGCTGTATTTTTACCATATTTTATTTTTTTAAGTCCTAACATTTCTAATGTTACTGAGATCTATTTGTTTTAAGGTGATGAAATCAGTTGGACAAGGGGAGGAGAAAATTAGAAGTTAGAAATTAGAGAAGGTATTCTGATTTGCTGGTGGCCATTGGGCAAACCATCCCCTTGCAGGCTGACCTGCTGAACACGTACAGGTGGCACAGGGAGGGAGACCAAGCCTTGAAATGCTCTTCCATTAAATCTGGATTTAGATGACTCTAAATTACAAGAACACTTATGTCAGCACCTTCTGTAGAGATGAATTAGAAATTGGTTCTGTTTAATGTGCAGGATTATTTCTCCCCTCCCTTTCTTTATGTCACACTTGGGAGCACATTGCTCAGTTGACCTATGAAAAACATTTGAATTTCCCAATACCTTTGCACCTTATCTGACAAGGGCCTAGTCTTCTGCAGCGCAGAGACAGCGGTGCAAAGTCCGTTCATCACGAAAGCGCTGTAAGGCTTCAGTGAGTGTGCGGAAGGACATAGGCCTTGTGTCGTCTGTCTGCAGCGGAGTAAATTGTCCCAGTTGTCTGACACTTCCCACCCGCCTTGTGTCCCTATCCTGTCAAAACACTGTTCCCTCCTGTTAGAAATACTCTGTGTTTGTTGTATGGGTGATACGTAATTTTAATGGAATCGCTAAAATGCATGAATAACAGAAGGAAATCTCTTACGATCTTTAACTGTTGTGTATTCTCATCTTTTCTTCTCCCCACACCATCTCACCTGTGTTCACCTTCCTTTGTTTGTGTTATGTCTATTTTAGATTGTAAGCTCCTCAAGGCAGGGAACTGATGCTTCTCAACTGTCTGTAAAGCACCTTTTACAACTGTGGTGCTCTTTGAAATATCAAATAATAATAAATATTAGAATCGCTTCCCAATGAGTTAAAAGTTTTATTTGTTTTTAATGTTTTAGCAACAGCAAAGGTGGCAGGCCCATATGACACCATGTAAGGAAGGTGCTCAGAGGACTGGGGGTGACAATGTAAGAACCTGTGTGTTGACGGGCGAGCAGGGTTGCTGTTTGGCTGTCCTTCAGTGTTTGACTGCTCTTGCGGACTGCTGTTGCCGATGTAACCTGTACAACCATCCTTCATGGCTTTCTCTCTCTGTTGTCTTTGATAGCAGCGTTCCCCTTATCAATTCCCTCATCATCACTCCCGTCTGATCTCCTCTCCGAGCAACTTTGAGCACATCTACCACATGACTGTTAATTCAGCCGAAAAATTCCTCTCTTACGATTCCATAAACCCTGCATTTTCCCCGCCTCCACGCTCTGTCCTCGGTACTCCAGACTTTATGGCTCTGAGGGTATGAACGGCTGAGTCAGGTGTTCACTCTACTAACACTGTGTGGTTTTCCTTTTGCCTGGCTATTAACATGGGAGAAAAACCCTCGTAAGCGGTTTCCTTCACTCCTTAACTTTCTTCTGTCCCAGCTGATTTATTTTCTGCTATCAGCTGTGGTCTTTCCACAGCTCTGACATGCCAAGAAACAGATACTTCATGGCTTTAAAAAAAAAAAGGAGAAAAAAAAGTATGTAACAAGTGGGCTGAACCTTTTGCTGTGAGAACAGCACTTCTAACCACCGGGAAGGATGTGGAAATTTTGAATGATGAGTTCTCTGTTCCACAGTATTCATCCTCCAGCAGTCAGTTGCAGGCTGCTGTGTGTCAGGTTGCGTTATGAAGAGGTTCTGGATTTGTCTGTGTTAGACCAGACTTTCAAACTGTTTATGATTAAATCACGTGGAGTGCAAGAATTTTTACTGTACGCAGTACAGTACGCCGATTGAGAGAGATACAGGTTGTGCCTCAGACAGTTTCTAGGTTAAAGTAAGTGAAGTTAGAACATGTACAAGCAAGATCAAAAATTAATGGCAACTTGCTGATGTAGAGCCTCTTCATCCTGGTAGTTGTAAGCAGAGGCTGAGGTAAAGATACTGTTCTGTAGATATCCTTCCAGTTGGAATGTAAAATGGAAGTAGTCTCTCTTCTTGTATTGCGCATCCTGGTCTGACTCCGTGGGGGTTGCTGGGTGCTATAGAAATACAAGCCATACTAAAACAGGCGCACAAGTACGTGCTGTGCATTGTAATTGTGTACTGTGCTGTGGCCTGCAGTTCTGCTTGAGACAGATTCGCAGGTAAATCAGGAATAATTTGTGAGGTAGATGTACGCGATGATGGTTGGTTGCTCAGGGTTTGTATGGGTCTGAGCCATGTCTGTTCCTGTAATGGAAAGGCTGCTGTTGGTTTCTGTGGCCTTTGGGCACCCTTCAGACGCAAAAGGCAAACCTTCACTGCTAGACAGCTTCGAGTGCCTTTTGGTTGCTGTTCTAGATCCCTATCACCAGGAAGGTTTTTGGATACATGCCTGCATACAACACTAGAGAGAATTTAGAAATGCAGGAGAAAAACTAACCTCTTCCATAATGGCTCCAAAACACATTTGCACAGCTAAGCTTTGGTCGTGTGTCACTGTTGTGAAATCCCAATTGCTACAACCATTAATATTCAAAGATGAAGTTGCAGTGTTTTGGAAAACGTGCCTTGTGATGACAGGTCTGCATGCATCCTGGCTTTTCTGGTAGGAGGAGAGATCAAAATACACCAGAGTAATGCTCTATTGAAATGAAAAAAATTAATTTAAAAAAAATAATTGTTAAGCCAAATTGAACTTTGTTTCTCTCTTAGAGGGTCATTATAGGGTCACTGAAGCTGTATTTCAGCTCTAGGTTTAACAGGGGTTTTTTAATCCAACCGTACTCTAAAACTTTCTATGTTTAAGATGCAGTGATGTATCACTGGACTGTGGCCCACCTTCTACCTTCCCTTCCTCATGTGAGTAGTCTCCCTAGGATCAGTAAGGAATGACCCCTGGTGTTTCAGACAATAATTCTTAATTTTTGCTTCAGGAGCATCCTTCATCCTAATGTTGCAGCCTAATAGCATAAATTGGGAGGAAAAAAGTGAAGTGGGTAACTTGGAATGTCAAGATCTTGTACTTGTTAGCTTCTTAGAGCACTAGAGGTTTAGTCTTGTGTGAAGAAAAGCATTTGTCTCATTTGTGGCTTGAGGGTAGAGACGCTGTAAGCTGTATTGGAAAGCAAGGCTGTGAGTTTTGGTTTCATGTCTGTCTATCCTCCCTTTGTGTTGGGAAATTTAGTGTAAGAAGGGTAGCACTCCCTCCGAGGGGACCCAGGTATGGATAGGATATTGGAACCAGAACAGTGTGGAATCCATAGGGGAGTTGAAAAATGACCCGTTAAAGTAGGGTTTTGGATTCTGTCATATTACTTCATGGAAGAATTGAAAGCTTAGGTGTATCGTGTAACGAGCAGAACACTACTTTAAAACAAAAAACCCAAAACAACAGCAAGCAGCAGGATGGACAGAGAAACACAGGCAACATATTTGCTCTGGGTGTTGTAACTGTTTAGTTAGACCCCATCTGTACGTTCTCGCCCCAGTGCCTGAGAAGGCAGCGTGGGAGCCCTTAGCGTGGCTGCGAGACCTGAGGCTCGGTGACACTGCGGAGCCGCGAGCGTAGCAGCGATTGCACGTACATAAGCCACAGCTCCACGGCAGCTCTGTTCTCTGGCTGGGAATGGGATGCGCTGAACTAATTTGGGTGTCTCACCCTGTTTCACAGTGATTAACTTTGCTCAGCAAGCAGCTTCTCTGCTGCTAATTTTTTTTTTTTCCCTCTTCTCTCACCTTTCTCCATTGGGTTCAGCAGTGGGAATGAATTTTCCTGCTAGAATTTGAATTGTTGCTCTAAATGAGGGGTTTTTGTCTCTTCAAAGCAAGCTCAGGTTTCTTTCTTTTTTTTTTTTCCCCCTCTTTATTTTTAACTTGCTGCATTTTGCTGCTTTATAACTACCGCTAATAACTGCTGTTGATTTTTCTTTGAGTCCCCTTTCTGCATCATGTACATATCACTTCCAGGGGTTTTGGTCCAAAATGCCAGGGTCTCTGGCATGTGCTTATTTTATTTTTAAAACAAAGAACAATGACAGATTTGCTTTGTGGAGGAACTGTCTATGAGGAATTACATGGACTTTGCAAACTGCGGTCATGAAAAATAATCATCGTCAGAATACGCTATTAAAGTAAATGAGCCTTTTTCACACACACCCCTGTTCCCTCCTTCCCCTGATGCCTATATGTTGTCTGCTGGGTCACTGTTAAGGAGGTTCATCACCTTATCCTTAAACATAATTGTTCTCTTTGCAAAATGAACCATTGTAGTTTTATACAAGTACAAAAGACCTTGCAACCTCAGTGCACACATTGGCATGGTACTGCACTTGGCTTTCCTTCCTTTCTCAAAACACAGTGGTAACTTATTCCTTAGCCCATTAGCTCCTTTGTGTATTGTCAGGGGAGCTTCCATTGTTTATGTACAACCAGGATGCTCGTGCTCTTTTCTGTAACTGAGATTGTTTATGGCCTGATGAAGGACACAGCAGCAGAAATTTTGTACTACAAAGTAGGTTGGTTGTTCACATTATTAAAAAAAAAAAAAAAACAAAAACGAGGTGGGGAAGGTAAGCAAGAGACAGCAGTATGATCCCACAAATGATTTAAGAAACTTTCAAGCCTTCAGGTAAAAATCCTCTTTGAGAATAGAGCAGCAATGGATGAGGGGAGAATTAAACAGAGCTTTCATTCGCAAGGTCTCTGATGCTCTTTTGTTGGTGCTTGAGAGAGATCTGGAAACAGGATGAGAGGTTTTATTTCTTTCTTGTTTGTTGCATGTTAAAAATCAGCCATTTCTAGCCCACTGGGAGAATGAGAAGCAAAGGGTTGACTTAAGAGCAAAGGAGTCTGTTATAGCAATGACTCTAAGGGTCACTGTGAGACTGGATTGACAGCAGGTTGGTAACAATTATCTGATAAAGTCTGAACAGTATAAAATCCGCTTATTACAAAGCCTCTATTTAATTGTCCATTTTAAAACACAGACAGGGAAATGGGTAGTATCTGAAGGGTCTTCTGAGAGACCTCCCCCCCTTGTGGGGGGGCAGAATCTTTGTTCTGGTCTGAATTTTTCGTAACATCCTAGCTTAAAACGGCATTGCAATTGCAACTGTTCTATGTGTGGCTACTTATCTCAGGGTGAGGATGGGGAAATAATTAAGTATAAATAGGAAGAAATTAACAGTTATTGCAGGGGGGGAGTTGTAAAGTAGAAATAAAGTTCAGAGCTACCTGCAGGTCTTTTCACATTCTGCGTCTGTAAAGGTTCCCTAAACCTAATTCTAGTTAGTGCTAATGACTTAATAGTGCAAATCATGTTAGGAGCAGGATGAAGTCTCATATTTAGACAGAGATTAAATGATGGGCACGGACATTAGAAAGTCCCTCTACGCTAAGAAGCCAGCTCGTAGACAGAGAGATGGGATAAATAAGCTGAGAAGCCTTTTCCCCTAAGGTCAGCTGTAAGTTAACAAAAGCAGAAATAAAATCTCACAGAACACACTTCATAGTATTATTTCCCGTTCTTTTAAAGACAACTTATGTTTAAGGAGCTACCGTATCCAAATAGAGAAATTGTGTTTTATCTCTTCCCTCAGTAAAGGACCACTTCAGTCCAGTCACTTACCAATTCAGAAAATCACACTGGAACTCTCAGGATGCCAAACAGGAACAATAATCAAAATATGTAGAAAAACAGTGGCATGTGCCCTGGTCATCCTCTTTGAGCAGGCTCAAACAGGAGGCTGAATCTCACTTTGGCTCAACTGGTGTAGGTCTGGAGTAATGCTGTTAATACCTTTGGAATTACCTAAGTAATTGAAATACAGATTGATCCACTAGTGTTTTCATAACTCTGCAGCCATTAGGGATTAACATAGTTATTGTATACAGTTACACATGCATGGCACAAATGACAGCATTGAAGAGAGAAATTTTAATAAGATCTTGGAAGCTTGTGTTTGGAAAGAACCCATTATGCGAGATAACTTGAATATATCAATAGTAGCTTAATTAGGCTTGCAAATCATCATTTCAAGGAAATTGGTGAATTATTAGACGTACTCGTTTGGTTGTCTGCATATGTCCATGTAATTCAGCACTTCACTATTGTGTCGCGTGTGCTTCCAGTCTCTGCGCTAAACTGCAGAATATTATTTTGCAAATTTTGCTGACTTGCTGCCCAGATAATTCAGCTTTTGGTAAGGTTGGGATTTTAATGTATTTTGGGGCCTTCCTTCATAACATCCAAGGTTGAGCCAGCAGTCAATAAGTAAATATGTTGTTGTGTGTGTCTGCATTGCAGAATCTTCGGCCTCAGGAAAGTCGGACTGTATTCAGTGGCTCTGTCAGTATCCCATCGATCACAAAATCCCGCACAGAACCAGGACGATCGATGAGCGCAAGCAGCGGGTTAGCAGCACGTAAGCAAGCAGAACTTTGTTGCTTTGGGGTCTAGGCACAAGTATTGTAGGGAAACGGCTACCTGCATTTGCTTCTATCCATGCTGCCACCAGACAGAATTTTCAGAAGTGAAATACTGACTGTATTCCCGTTGAGGGCAAGCACAGTATTTTAATCTTACTTTCAAAGGAGCACGTGAATAAGCAGCCAGCACTTTTCAGCCTCCCACATTTGTAATTTGTCAAATTTTTAAAACTGACGTTAGAATTAAAATTACATTCTTAGCCTTGGGACTACTTTGCTGCCACTTAAGTGTTTTAAATCAGTGGCAAGTTGTTCACAAGCTCCACAGTTATTGATTTTGTTGCTGAACTGTGTAGAGTTCTTGGTGTCTCTCCTGCTGCTAGTGCAAAGAGAAAGCAATAGAAAAGTAGGTGCTGGTATCGAAGAGTTGCATTGAAAGAGGCAAGACTGGTGTCCCAAGTTTTCTAGGTTTTTTCCCTTCCTGTGGCACATGCCGTGTTTGTTGCACGTTGCCAACTGCTTGCAGAAAGCACGTGTCTGCTGTAGTCTGTACCTGCCGGTACAACCCACCTGCTCCCTGGGAAAGAGGCACTGGAACTAGGCTGCCACCACAGCAGTTTCTACAACTGCTGTCTTTGTCGGGAACACAGTGAGCGTGTCTGTGCTGGGTAAAGTGTGCTAATGCTGACATGCCAAGGGAGAGACCAGGGAATCCCCAGGAAAAACTGCATCTGGCAGCAGGCAAGATAAAAGCCCACAAGCCGTGAGCTGAGCACCTTGGGACATGCTGGAGGAAAGCAGAACCAACCAGAGAAACAGCTAACTGATTTCTAGTACCTTGAGCAGGTATCTCTAACAGTTTAATTCCTCCACACATTTTAGGATCGTCTGCACAGAACGGCAGTGCTTTGCGGAGGGAATTCTCAGGAGGTAGCTACGGAGCAAAGCGTCAGCCTATGGCATCGCCCTCGGATGGGTCCTTATCCTCTGGTGGCCTGGACCAAGGCAGCGATGCACCAACAAGGGACTATGAGCGGGAGGTGAGTGACAGGAGAAAGAGGAGAAAATTTAAATACATTGATAAAGATGAGCAAGTTAAATTCTGCCATGGGTTCGGCTGCAAGTTCAGGAGTCGTTGACAAAGACTTGGGTTTCCCGTATTTCAGGCTATCTTGACAAAAGACTTAGGTCAAACTTTGTCAACTCTGGTCCTGGTATTTAACATCCAGAAAACATTCTCTGCACTCCATACCTGGAGATACGTGGGGAGTGAGGCTCCAAAAAATACTGGCCCAGTAGATTAACAGCTTGATAGGGACTTATTGCAGCTTGAAGTGGTGATATTCCTTCTGCCCTTTATTTTCAAAGACTCTTAAGCTATCTTAGCAACCATTTCACAGGAGACATTTTATACTCAGAGTGACTGACGTTAACAAGGTAATGTAAGAATTATCATACAATAATTTAATTTAAAGCAGAAACTGGATTTAATAATTTATATTCTGTGCAGAACAAGACTATCATTATGATAGGACTGCAATCCTGCCCAGTGCTAAACTCAGTCCCTCCAACCAAGAATGTTTTACATGGGGAGGGTTCAATCTGAAGTTGACCAGCAAAACTTTCCCCAGCCCATTTTCTTACCAAGGAGTTAGAAAATCAGAGATCACACAGGCTTTTCATGATACTGAATATATCTTTCCAGTTGAAGCTGGAAGGCAACTGTCAATCCAAACTCAAGCTCAGACATAGTTGCATTCTACTGTACTCTGGAAGATCCAACTGGAGTGCCTTGATAGGATGCTTTGTGTTACTATCCTAGGAGTGACATAGAAGAGGTAGCTGTGGTGACGCCCGTACCACAAAGATTTCTCAGTTTAGTGCAAGAGCATCTCAGATCATAATCTGTGAAAAGGCAGCAGCCACCATAACATCATAAGCAACCTGAAGCTGCACGCTCTGCTGACCAAGAGGCCCTCGGCAACATGCAGACTGCAAGAATCCCACAGGTGCTGTGTCCTTATGTCAGCATCAGTTATGCCTAAAGCAAAGTGATCTGACCACTTAATTTTTAAGTCTCCCTGAACCAGGAAATTCCAGCAAAAAAAATTCCTCAGTGTTTTTGGACACGAGCAAAATACATAGAGGCCTCTGAATCCAGTCACCTCTTGCTCAGACACCCTCAGTCACTCTCAAACTTGCCGTCCTCTTACTTACCAGTGTTGTTCTGTCTTTGGGCTGCAGGACTCTGACTCTCCAAGACACTCTACTGCATCGAACAGTTCCAACCTCAGCAGCCCTCCCAGCCCGGTTTCTCCTCACAAGACCAAGAGCCTCTCCCTGGAGAGCTCTGACCATGTGAGTTGGGACTCATGAACTGCTTCAGCATTCAGATTTGACATCACAGCAGCTTGCTGTCCCCATGGCTGTCCCCTTCACTTGTTCCAGTGCTCACCTACATCATCCTAACCCTCCCCATTCCCTGTCTGAAAGTGATCTGGGAGTGGGGTACAGAGGAAGGTAAAAGCTGGTCGTCTTCAGCACTGTTCGGCACTGCCTCACCTCCCTTCCCGATTTGATGGCAGCAAACGAGCAAAGCTAGGGTGTTGGTAAATATCAGATGCTGTAGATTTGTATTAGTATTGGTTTCATTTTTGTGGTTACAGCTGCTTCGTTTTTAAAGACATATTTATCCCACCACCCCCCCCCATCCACTTCTCAAAAAGTAGCTTAAGTAGACCAGACCAGTATCAACAAGAGAAAATTCAGAGAGATTTTGTTTTCATACAATAGCTCATTGTACTGTACAAAAGTAGCACAGACCCCTTCCCCTGCATGGGGAATGATCAGTATGTCAGAGGCACATAAAAGCTTTCAGCCACCATGTTTGAATGTCAATCTGATTGTCGCCAGCAAATCCTTATTGATTAAAATGATGCATATTTTACTACAGTACAGAGTTTAAATAAATATGCAGATGTTAGAGTAAAATACGTATGTATATATTCAAAGAAAAAAAAAAAAGCATTGTGTATGCAGCAGAAGATGGATGCTTATTTAAGAGAGCCTTTAATTTAAGATTTGTGTTGTCCCTGTTTTCATGCTCGGTAATATACAGACTTGGAGGCCTGGCCTAAAACCTTTTGCAGGACAGATACTCCTTTTGCGTAGCACTCGCTGCGCTGCCAGGAGAGGTCCCTGCAGTGCTTTCACAACATTTCTTTACTTCTGGCAGTAGCATAACTGAAGCTATAATTCCTACTTTCGTGTTAATCCCCATCCTTTGCAAAAATGACGACGATTGGAAAGCAACCCCCTGCCCCGACAACCAAGGGCACCGATCAGCCAGGTGGCTGCCCTGGTTTCTCGTGTGCTAGCTGTGCGGCTGAGGAGCCTTACGGCACGCTACAGCAGAGGTCCTTAAGGCAGCAAGGGAGTTCATCGCGGCACGATTCAGCAGGAAAACTTTCCCTGGGTCAGCCTTTGAGCGGGTCTAACTCGGAAGGGAGCAGTCTTCCACATCTCCTCCACCATCTCTAACCAGAAAACTGTTACTGTTGTTACCAAATACTGGTTGCTAATACCCATCAGCCAAATGAGTGCCCTTAGCCCATAGCTAGCCGTGGCTGGCTGTGCTGTCACTGTAGCAACGAAGAACCTTGAAGACTGACCTCACACTGTTCACACTGTGGTAGTCAAAGATGCCTAGTCACCCACAACTGCCACGCTGGCAAGGTTGGTTTTCCTCTCCCTCCCCACCCGTGCTGTGGGTTTGTGCAATTTGCAGTTGTTTCTACGTGCTCACCTGCTGTTTGGTTCCAATAGCAGGTCAGGTCGGAGGGCAGAAAGTAATGCCGTGGAAGACAGAGCCCACTGAAGTTGCAAAAATTAATAAAAAGCAGAAGCTGGTCACGCAGCCAACAGAATAAAGTGAGAGACTGATGTACAAATGGATGGTAAGAGGAAGATCTCTCTTTAGTTAGCAAGGCAGATGTGTTTTTCATTTGGGAGTGTGTTCAAATGAGCCTCTCTTCTCAGTAGTGTTGATGCTGGCTTTATATTATGACCATACTCAAAACACTTAAGGGCTTTTTGTTTTTAGAATACTGTTTTTTGTGGGTTTCGGAAACTTGTTATGGCTCTTATTAAACCATTCCGTATTCTTGCAGTCAGCAGTATGTAGTGTTTCACCCAGACAGAGATGTTTGGAGTTTTCCAGTTTCTGCCTCCCCTAATGGAAGTTATAGGTAAGTTCAAACCATGTGCAGTGATTTCCAGGTATGATCTAAATGTGAAACAGAGAATGAGACACAGATCATTTAATCATGCTGGGTCTCCTAGGTAAGATTTCTCTTTCACTCTGAATCAAAGAGACTTGTCCAAGTTTAAGTTCATTCTGTGTCCTTTTGGAACAGGAATTCAAGAACTGGTTTAGAAACCATCCTATCAAAAGCCTCTCGCTCCCCTGTTTGGGTTTTTCAGAGTAGCAAGCTGGTTGTGGTGTTTGTTTTCACTTCAAAGCGGCTACTTTTGCAAGCCTGGCAATTTATTATTAAAAAGCTTTAGCAAACAGCTAAGCACTTGAAATTAATTCCTCCCAGAATAGTTTTCAGTCTTTCTGAGGGACAGATAGGCAGGGCATTATTGGCACTATTAAAATTCCACATCAGCTTCTATTTAAAGGCTGCATATTGCTTCAAGTATAGCCACTGCTTTTTCCCCACAATTCCCTCCTTTTGGTGAAGCATGTCCACAATCTTTTCAAAGCCTTTGCAGGCTAGTTTTGTATTTACTGTATGTTGTATTTAATCTTATTTTGATGTTGAGAGAAGGCATTTAAACAGCAGTCATTTAAGATAGAGCAGCCTGCGTGACAGTCCCGAGAGAGGGTCACTGGATCTTTTTTTTGTGGATTTTTTTTTTTTTTTCCTGCAGTTGAGCTAATGCTCTATCTGAAAATTGGAACCCAAAGAGCCACAACACAGCAAACAACTAAATCGAGTAAACCCCTATGTTTACTCCATTACGGTGCCTGCAATCTATTGATATAAAAAACTGATATTTTCAGGCAGAGCGTAGGTCAGCTGTGTTACAAAACTAAGCTCCAGAGGATGAGCGTGCCACAGGCCTACACTGTTTGTACACCACAATTTCTAAGCCTTGGTAGTCTCCTTTAGGATTACTATATTTAATCATTAGAGTTTGGTACTGTGCATTTTTATACACATCTGTTCAAAAGAGAAACAGCAACTGTTCTCTCAGTTGAAAAGCAAATGACCGCATCACTTATTTGAAAAGAGAAAAATTGTCCTAGGACTTGAATAGTTTTATATATTTGGGGACCATTTGATTATACACTCAATTATAAACCACACTCATCTTTTTTTTGTTGGTATGAACACTGAAAACATGCATACTGTAGCTGAGCTTTTTTAACACTCATTGGGCTAGGAAAAGTAACTTGGTCATTTGAACTGTAAGACTCTTGACTGGTATCTCAAAGACAGTTGTCTCTTAAGGTTTGATGTTTGCTACTTTGCATCGTAGCATTGCTTCAACCTCACAGTTAGAGGGCTGCGTTTTGTTCAGGGAGCTTAAAATCTCCCATTGAATTTTTGACTGTAGCATATGTTCTCTGTACACAGTATGTATCTGGCTGATTTTTTCCTTTTGGCTGAGACTGAAGGTGTTTGCATTTTTAATGCTGCTTAAACATATGGGTTGTTGGGGTTTTGCATTTTTTTTTTCCTCCTCTTTTAATGGCAACAAAGGATCTGAACAGATTCAGGCAGCTACTAAGGATTGCAGGTTATAGAATGAAAAAGGTTTGGTAAATAGTTTTCCCCTGCACGTGCGTGCTCACAGATACGTGGCTTCCTTCCACATTTCATAAACCCAAAAGCAGTGTTATTATAGTACTCTCTTCTCTGTTGCCTTTGACCTGCAGAAGACAGCTGGTGGCTTCAAAAAAAAAAAAAAAATTCCTGAGGCTGTGGTGAAATAGTTGCTTCTTTTCCTCTCAATTAGTTGCATTTTGCCCATTTTAACAAGTTTCAGAACAGTCAGGAATGTTATCTCTTTGATCCTGGTCCAATTACAAGCCAGGTGTGTTATTCTCAGGTATACAGCAGAGGGAAGTTAAGGGTCTTTTCATACCAAAAAAGTCCAAAAAGTAGAGTGTATTTACAGAAATCTAGTTTAACTGCATCTAACTGGTTCATGGAGTGTGCCAGCCTTTCAAAACAAAACAGTTGGAGTATTAACACAGGAACAGATTCTAGCACCATATTGTCCTGCACGGCCAGACCCTGAATGACAGGACAAACACACTTTTGGGTAGAAGGGTTTTGTTTGGGTTTTTTTATTATTATTTTATGGACACTTTAATTTTAAATGAACACATTAAGGGTAAAATTTATTGCAGTGCAAGCATCCACTCCTCCTGAGCCTTAGTCTGAGAATCAAAGCGGCACAGAGTAGCTTCTGCTGTGGGTTTTTTGTTAATAGTTCCATAGAGTAAATGGGACAACTTTCTGCACTAACACAAACTGCACCCTTCCACGTGCTTTGTGTTCACACTGCATTTCATAAACAGCCCCAGAAACCACTCCGCTGCAGGCTTTCCAGTCTAAATTCCAACTCTTTGTCTTTCATTCCAGCCGCAGCTCAGTACAACTTATTTTCATTCTGCATTTAAGAAAGTCTCATCCACAGGGAAGAAATCCACAAACAAACCAGTGTTGGTATTTCAGAGCAATTATACCTGCCTTTTTATGTATGACAGTTTCATATCATTTATTTTTAAAATACGTTTTTTAGGTTTTTCATTGTAATATTATTGTACAGTTTTGCATGGCATAGATGTAATCACTTTTTTTGTTTTAGAGTATAAAAGCTGACAAGTGTGCGTGTGGGGGAAAGATTCTGCTTTTTTGCCTCTTCTCACTATTTTGTTTAATGCCCTCAATGTTGTAGGGGACATTGTAAGAGATTCTCTGCTACAGAACAATGATGTAGATTCTTTTGCACAGAAATATTTAAGGTGGAAAAGTCAACAATGTAAAAATGACTTACCACCAATATTTTATGTTGGTAACACACTTAATATTAACCTACTTTGATGTACTGCAATAAAACAGGGAACTGTTAGAAATGCAGATGGTTTGTCTTTTTTTCCTACCTCCCTGTGTTAAGCTTTGAGGAGGAAATGGAAAGGGGAATAACGGTGTTCTTTAAGATAAAACCAGTGTATTGTAACACACAGTGGGAAGAAAAGAAATAGATGAGAAAATCTGTTGAGCTCTAACAGCTTTCAGAAAAAAATTACTAGAACCCTTTTGAAAATTCCAAATCAAGCCACTTTATATTTTGGCATACTGAACTTCTTCAACTACAGTTTTCATGACTTTTTTCTTAGATCATCTGCTCTGGGTCAATAATCATTGTTTCTGATGTTCCTTCTGCATTTAGTTACACATCAAAAGTTTCAGCTGCCCTAGTATTAGAGGCTAGATTCTTACTTATGTTTGAGCTACCAGCAGCAAATTGGCTTTCCTGCATCTTTTAAGTGCATCTCAGAATACCTGTGAAGTTTGTTGTGTGCCCTGACCACCCTTTCACATCATTCCCCCAGTTCCTCACAAGTCAGCCTGGGCTTTTCTCCATACCAGAGACTGTCTGTCAGGACATCTTCCTCTTCATTCATTACCCTTTTGGTAAAAGTCCTCACTTTGATGACATGCTTCAGTCACACCCTCCTAACTATGCTGTTACTCGTCCTGTGTTGCCAGCAGCGCCAGCCTGGGCATTGCCCTGTTAGGAAAAACTGCCAGCAATCCCCTCCAGGAACAGTCAGCATGCTTCCCACTTCTTACATGGCCACAGGCTACCTTACTCTTCAAACTTCTGATCCTGTCCCTCTCCTTCAGGCAAAATGATTACTTTCTCAGCCCCCCACTTTAGCTTATGGGGATTTAAGCCCAGTGGCTCATCCCTTTTAGGCCACTGCAGGTCTCTCTCAGCTGCTGTAGCTCTGTGAAATACCATCTGTTTCCTGTGCTCTTACACTCAGTGCTGTATTTCTGATTTCCCAGGGTTCCAGTTGCACCATCACAGCTGTGAAGGTCTTGGGAAATAGGCCTTCTACTGTCAAGGGATTTGGACATTAGAAAAGCAAGAAGTGAACTGCATGTTAGGCTTCCTGTTCAGCTCCTCATTTTCTGTTTTGATGCAGCAGCCAGGTTGACTAAAGAAGAAACAAGGTAGGAAAATGACTGCTACTACATGTAGCCTGAATCCTGATTCTTTAGAATGGAAAACCCTGTTTTCAGAGAAGCAAATTTAACTTCCTGCTTGCCCTGTGGAACAAACAACTGTTTTCTGCAAGCGGATTTTTCTAGAACTTAGAAGCTTGCTACAGCAGAGAAATGTTTATATCCTCAACCTACAGGTGTAGTTCAAGTAAATGCAGCAGAGTCAGCAGCCATGATCAAGTGTTCTTGCTCACTGTAAAACATCATGACTTTGACTTGAAGCCAGAGCACAGTCTCTCTGGCTCACCTTTTCTCCACAGCTGTTACACTGACATGCAATGCCTCCTGTCATAAATCTCTCTGGACAAAACTATAGAAATTATTAATGCTTTTAGAACCTACACAAAAGGCCAACAGAATTAGGGACTGAGAGCTCTAATTAGCTCTCAATAAAGAAACATCATCTACTTGTTGCTAGCCTTTAGGCAAATGCAGAACAACTCCATTTGTTCAGCTTGATGTTAATTGTTAAACGTGCTCTCTCCCAAGGAAAGGGAAATGTGTGCTGAGAGTTAAACATTTATGCCCCAGCATGGTATACAAAACATCCCAATCTCACCTTGTTGTGCTTACTGGAAAAGTCAACTGTAATGCTCTTCCAGTTATTTTGCTCTCCCCCCCCCCCCCCCTTTTTTTTTTTTTTTGCAAGTTCTCTGAACATACTGGCTCTGAGTCTTCAGGTTCAGAAGTTCCACTCTGAAGCTCACCTAATCCAATTCCCTTGTCAGCATTTTATACTTTGTTCTTTAACCTTTAACATAAACATTTAACATCTGAATTCCACTGGTTTTAGAAGCTGCAAGGTCTAGATCCAAAGGAGAAAAACTAAACCATGTCTATCCAAACCCAGAACAAGGAAAGTTACTCTATCAATGTACAAAGTTAAACAACTTAATGCAAATCTATTACTTCACTGAACAGCAGAGTTCACTCTTCTCAAAGGGTTTAGTTGAATTAAACAGTACTGGATCTTTCTCAAGTGTTAAATGAAGCAGTTTATATATTTATGATTTGGGAATAAAGGTAATACAATAACCTGTTCTCCTATTTCTCAAAGATCCCTCTTGAGAGGGATCATTTATTCACTTACCTGTTCTTTACCTCTGGAAGTGTCAGCAGCCAGGATTTCTTACGTACTGAAGCGTAAGACCATACCACCTCGGCATTCCTGGGCTGTGTTAGCTGAGTAGGACCAGCTGAGCCTGCTGCTAAATACCTGGCACTTGCCAGATAAGGATATCTGCCCTACTAGCACCAGGTAAACATCAACTCCTCCAACAGCCACTCCTTCTTCAAAAGTGGAGGAAAGGCAAAAAAGATCTGTGTCCAGGAGACTAGTAACAGAGTGATGAAAAAAAGTCAATTACCAAGGCTTTTCATGGCCAGACAGATGTTCAGGCTGATGTCCCTCTGGCTCCTGGTAAACTTGTCACTGTTAGCACTAGTGACACAGCTGCAATGGAAAGAAGGAGGAGTAAACAGGTCATAGCTAGGTGGCTTTACAAAGGTAGCAGCAATTCTTTGAGCAAACTGCAACAAGAGGAAACTTGGAAGTTTCTCCTTCTGCTCAACTCCTGTTTATCCCACAGAACAGGACATGGTTTGCTTGTCTATTCATTACTGAAGTAGAAGATTACAAAAAAAAAAAAAAAAAACCAAAAAAACCCAAAAAACTGCAGGCAGAAGGCCCACTGCACAAGCACTTTTTTATTGAAATCAGGAAGTTGTACAGGTACAGGCGTTGTACAAAAATCTAAAAGTAAATTTCCTAGCTTGACTCCAATAGTTTAAAACTGTGCATCTGGTTTTAAATGTGTGACATTTCAGCAAAAGCTTGAAATGCTGCTGAGAAACATTATGTGTTTGTCTGCCTTGCCCTAAGTTCTGCATTACAGAAAAAGAGACAGACTAGGTTCTTGGTTAGGAGTCCAGCAAGCAATTGGTGTCAGAGTTGTAGCTTATCTAACACGCCCTCAGGAAAGCCAGTGCCTACCAGACAGTGAAGAATCCCGCTATTTGTGCTCTGATATAGCTCTGTTGATTGTGTATTTACTCCCAGAACTGAGATGGGTTGTGTGAGCATGTGTGTGTGTTTAAAAGAGTTTGGCACTCAGTTCTCAGACTTTTGAAATACTTCCTATGGTTAGTTTGCAAGCCAAGAAGAGGCAGAAAGCATAAAACTTCACCCTATGTACACACACACCCCCCTCACATTAAATCAATGTCAGTAAAAACCAGGAGGGTTCTCAGACTGCCACCACTTGACTTACAAAAAATGGGAGGGTGGGGGGGAAGTGCTGAATGTGTCTGTGGTAGGGTACACCTTGGTATTTCTTCATATAATTCACAGTACAAGAACTACTAGAACTCCACCTTAGCATGAAAGAGGGAAGGTTTTTTTAAAAAAACAATTTTTGGACAATTACAAAGAAGTTTCAGTATTAAATTCTGCTCTTGTCCTCCTTCTCCTACTCATCATAAAACCCAATCAATACGCAGCCACCATCACAAGGTTAAAAATGCATTCAAGGTAGTCAGCTGGTGCCTTGAAACAGTACAGAAGTGCTCAAGAAGATAGTTTTCCTGCAAGCTGCAGACTGTACTGACAGTCAGTGTAGGACAGACACAGCATGAAAGAACAGCTTTGTCCTTGTGAAATGCACACTTGGCTTCCAGGGCACAGGCTGCTGCATCTCAAGAGGATGGAGAGCTGGGGTGCAACGCATGGGAGGCTAGAACGCTCTCTGCAAGGCTCAGGTGAACTGCGCCCTCAGAACAAGACATGTTAGTTCATTCTTACTACTCCTCTGGCTTCTTGCCCCTACTGCTCCAATATTTGCTATATGCCTCCTGGAACATGTTTTTGCAGGGAATTTTGGCCTTCAGTTTGGTGCAGATAAGAAAAGAACCCCCCATCTTCCGATGAAGAGAGTAGGTCTCCTCTGGCGGAGGGACAAGCCGATGTTTCAGCATGACTGGGATTAAACCATGGATCTTTTCAGTGGTGCTTTGGTTGCCAAAATCAAAAGGTTCCTCGGACGCAAAAGCCTCTCCCAGGATGAGGACAGCATTTAAGTGGGCATCTTCCATTTCCTGCCCAAAAGGAAAGAGGCATAAGTAACATCACTAGCCATTTTAACCACCAGTGAGGTAAAGGAGAAATGCTAGCCTTTCTAACAGCAGCAGCACAGGAGAAAAACTTAGCCACAGCAAAAGGTAACCAACCTCCAGCCCCCAGCAAGACTGATGAACATTTGGTTAACAGAGTTTCAAGCAACTAAATCTTCCAGAAGGCCATCTGCCCAGTTGTGAAATTTGAGCAGTCATCACCACCTGCAGGGTCTTGCTGGGGCACAGAAGGAAGGGCAGTGGTTTAGGGCTAGCTGTATCATCATTACTGCTCGCTCTCCCAAAAGGCAGTGAGAAAACAAAAGCCAAAACCATTTTTGCCCTCCTCCCTCATCGACAGGGCTTTCAGGGTGATTTTGGCTTTTACCACATCGAGAAACCTGGGGAAGACCACAGACCCTCAACAAACTTATCTCTAGCCACCACTAAAATCAGACCCTTCTGCTCCATACCTTGACTTCATAGCCAGTGAGGAATTTCATTTCAATGGACTTCTTCAGTACTCTCTCTCTGTCCATGTCAGCAGCTGCCTTGATGACCTGAATAGGAGGAACACTTTCAGGAAAGCTAGGGAATGACTGAAAAATGTTTTGCATACAGGACTACTATGGAGACTACAGGTAACACATGCTGCCAGCTCCCTTCCTTGTCTCTGCCCTCATCTTCAGAGGTCTGCATGTTTGCCAGTTTAAAAGCTACTGGCAAAGAGAGACAGCTGCTGGCTCTCCAAAGCTCTTCCCAGTAGGGCTACACATAGCCCAGAGAATGTAAGGGACAAAAAAAAAAGCTTCACAAATCAATCAGGCCCTCCCCCAACAAAACTGTAAAGCCAACTGTGAGAAGCTTTAAGTGACGTCTGCTGGCTCCTGCAGCTCGATTTATCAAGTGCAGAACATGGTGATTATGAAGGAAGCACATACGACTTCACGTAAATTTCTAAGTCTGTAAGCAAGCTAGAAATCACAGGAAGAGACAGTGAACAGGACAAGCAATTCCTGCATACCCGCATGTAAAAATCACTGAACTGAGTGCTTTGATATGCTCTGCTGCCTGAGTCTCCCAGGAAGCAACATTACAGTTCGCCACATTTGTCATCCAATTTAAACATCCAAACTCAAATAGCCAGAGATTTGCAGCAGACATGCGGATGGCTACAGTAAGGGATGAAGCAGGAACACAGATCTCTTTCTTGCCTTCAGCCCTGCTTCCCTCCACACCAGAGTTGATTCAAGTACAAAGTGGTACATCTAAGAGATAAGCAGAATTTTGCAAATACTCCAAGCCCCTCAGTGCAGCACTCTAGGGCACAGTGCAAGTCCTCACCTCTATGTAGACATCTGTGAACTTCTCATCAAACCCTCGTGTTGCTCCAAAGTCCAACAGGGCCACCTGGAAACCAACAAACCCATCAGTGTCAACCAGTCAAGTACAGTCAGACCTTAAAATGACTCTGGATGTCTTCAGAAAGCTCAGCAGGCTGCAGAGTCTTTGCACTGCAGCTTGGCTTCCCCCTAACTCCTTTATTTCTTGACAGCAGCACAAACATTCACACTAGTACAGGGCAGAGGAGGTATGGCCTGTGCTCACATTGTCACACCTGCTCAGCTGGTAACTCCTCTCAGGCTTTCTGCATGAGGACAGAGCAGCACAGACCTCAGGGATGAGCAAGCAATTCTTTCTGACCTGCAGGGCGCAAGCAGCCAAACCAACAAGCAGGACATCTGCAATTACTTCCCCAGGCACTCTTTTCTTCAGCACAGCACAAAACAAGAGCATTAAAGTAAAGAGTCCTCGGCTCAGGAGTGCCCTGGTAGAGCACTGCCAGTTGCAACTTCCCACTGACCAGCTTCAAAACAGACCCCAGGCTAAGGAAGCAGCTGTGACTGGATCTAAGGCTAAAGACAAGCAGCCAGCCAGGGTGACAGGAGCCCTGCTCTCCCACCCCGATCACGTTAGAACAAGTGGCAAATGGACAGGTTTCAGCTGTTCTACCTGCCCGAGGCTCAAGGACAGGAATCGGAGAGTCTCAGTAAGGACTCATTAAATTCTGAGAGTGGGGAATAATCAAAAGCTGGTGAAAACCAGCTCTTGTACAGACAGAACAGCGGCTGCTTAGGCTTACCTTGTGCAACTGCGGGTCGTAGAAGAAGTTTGACCAATTTGGGTCAGTCTGCATGTACCTGAACTCAAACAGCTCCCGCAGACACAGGACCAGGATGTTGTGACAGATCTTGAAGAGCAAGGAGAGAAAGAAGCAAGTCAGGAGGGCAGCACGGCCTTGTCACACACGTAATCTACAGGAGGCATTAGCAAACTGGGAACACATCACCACACTGGCAGGAACTACCTCCTTCATGCTGCAAAACACCTGGAGAGGTGCGAGAGCACCTCTCAGCAACTCCCAGCCCACGGGAAGATCCTTAGCAGACAACCCAGGTGCCATGCAAGTTTTACATCAGCCTGAGCTGCAGTTCGTATCAGCCCCTGGACATGCCTCCAGAGAGGCTTGCTACCCTGTATCTAGCAGCTGAGAACAGCAGGCTCCAGGGGTCATCCAACTGCATGTGTTACTTGTATCCTGGTCCTGCCTTTTACCTTCCCAGCTTTGACTACTCAGTTCCTTGTTGCTTTGACAGCAAAGGAGCATCTTCACAGTGCAAAGAAGTATCCAGAAGCAGAGGTGGGGGAGGCTAGCAGAGCATTTCCAGCCTAGCCGGGTGGAAAGCCCAGCAGGACCCTAGCCAAAATGAAGCCAATTACAGCTCAGAGGAAGTGAGATGCAGTTCCAGGGCATTTTAAGTTAAAGGCCCAAAGAAGCTGAAGAGTCTGTTCCTTTAAAGCTGCCAAACAACGTACAGAGCTAGGTTCAGACCCATTACTGAGCCCTAGGGGGTCTTCATAAGATACACACACCACCATGTACTCCTCAGCCAAGTCTTTTGCTGGGCTCAGCACTCACCCAGCTTGAGGGAAAAGCAACGGACCCACACCTTGGGACTGACAGGCATGGGGGATGCAAGAGTAGGAGTCCCTGAAGAACCCACTGCTGAATTACATATTACAGCAGAGCTTTTCTGTGAGGATATTTAAGCTGCAGCCTGTTCAGCAGAACTGCCAGCCTCATTCTGCCCCACTTCAGCTTCTGCAAAGCGGAGTGAAACATCATATCCAAGAGGGAGGGAGGAGAGCACCAAATGCCAGCCAGACCCTGCTATAGGACACTGCCATTTGGGTCAGAAGGCAGTGGGTCAGCCAGGCCACTGGCTTATAGGGAAGCAGGGCTGCTCCTGCAGCAGCACCCCACCTTACAGCCTTTTAAAAGCAGTCCTGATGATACAGCAGCTCATCGGAGGGGACGAGCCCTAAGAACAGACAGCTCAGGGGACACAGGCAGCCAGCTCTGGCACAGCTTCAAGTCAGTTCGGTGCTGAGATCTGTTTATCTAGAGGAACATACTCTGCCCTCTTCCCTAGTGACCTGCTAACAGCTGACAGCTCACACCAAGACACAAACCTCCCCCAGCCCCCCCACTCCCCCCCCAAAAAAAATCCAAATACCAGGACAGTTATTTCTGCCACTAGAGCAGCTGCTTGTCGCACCACAGCACTCCAATCCCTTGCTATATTCAGCACCACCGCCTACCCATTCCCGCATCCCCCCTCCTGTTTACTGAGAGGTACTTTTCCAGCAGCCCTGTGCAGCACAGGTCAGTCCCACAGGAGATGATGACACCCAAACACTTGCAGAAGGGCAGGAGATAATTCTGCACTCCCGCCCAAAAGAGCAGCTGCAAAACAAGAGCCCTCTCGCCTAGCTGACAATCCCTCCCAGTGTTAAGGTCAGAGAGAAACAGGGCAACTGGGAGTAACACAGCTAGGCCACCTCCCCTTCAGCCGCCCTTGCCATCCAACCCTCCAGCCCCTCCCTGCTGAATGCTGGCACCTGCAAGGCCCAGACCAGCCTGAGGAGACTGCAACATGACTGCCAAATTCCCTACGCAGAGATCTTCTGAGAGGCTCCAGACAGTCCCCAACTCCAGCCCTGCTTTGCACTGCTCAGGGTTTGCCCTTCCACAAAGCATCCCTGATCTACCAGGCAGGCCGAGCACGCTGCTCTGAGCAAGGGGAGAAGACGACCACCCCACAGTACCTCATTTCGGATCTCCTGGCTCAGCCCTACAGCTTGATCCAAGGGGAAGCCTGACACCAGCTCTGTGGTCAGGACATGCTTGCTGCACAGCTCATCCACTACTCTTGGGACATAAAAGAAGGGGTGGTCTTTCAGCAGCTCCCTGGGGGACAGAGAAAGGAGAGGAAAAGGTTAGAAGCCCTGAGAGCAGCCGGGCCTCTCCACAACTCCCACACGGCACAGACCCCTTCACACCACCTTTCCCCACGCCCTGGCCGAGGCTGCCAGGAGACACTTTCCTCAGCAGTTACAGTAGGGATCAAGTCACCAGAAACCACGCCAGTGACTTACAGCTGCTGCCGGCTCCTGAGGTCACATCTCCTGCCAGAGCAGTGATATCAGGAGGGCTCCAGGCTGGTACCTCAAGGGCCACTGGGCTCTTTTGCTCACTTCACTCCAGGGCCAGACTACACACAAGGAAGAAACAGGCCTTTTCCAAGAGAAGCAATGCCATAGAGGGGCAGGAGGGGCATCCAGCCTCCAGCAGCTCTCCCTCATCCAGCCTTCAGGTAAAAACAACCTGGACCCCACTGCTACAGCAAGCAAGGGAGCAGGCAGTGCTGGTGGTGTTAGCGCTGCTGTAAGAGTGCTGAACTGAAAAAACCTCCATAAGGATGGGAGAAGCTTACAACGGGCTGACATAAGAGTACACAGAACAGCACTGCAACCTGGCCTCAAGAGTTACTGCAGTACCCCCACACGTGGTAAAACAGGCTCACACAGAAGCAGAGAGGATATGCTATCACATTTCAGCTGACTGAAAATACACCTGGCTGAGACAAGGTGCCAATTCGAGGGGACAGCTCCGGCCACAAACACACACCCTTTCCCCCGTGCTACACCTCAGGGCATGGCATTCAGGTCCCCACTGTGCCTGAAGTTAAGCAACCTCTCCTGCATTTCACGCACAGATGGGAGGGAGTTGAAGGGAATGGTGTGAACATACTGGAATTTCCTTGCACAGGCAGCTTCTCTCTGGTAGTCACACTCCAGGGCCAGCTCTCTGCTCAGGACTTCAATCAAATGCTCAGGGAACAAACCTGGAAGTCAAACAGCAGAGAGTAGGCTTAGAGAAAAGGAGTCCCTCAGGCCAAGCTTTCCAGAGCTGCAGCTGAGCAGCAACCTGCTATCCAGCCAACTCTGCGCTGAAGAGTACAAGAGACCCCAGAGCACCAAAGTATATTTCCAACTAGATACAGGTTCTGCGGGTAATCCCAGGCCAAAGCTACGCAGCTGCTCCTAAAGGGTACATCCACACCCTTCGCATACAGCAGGGCTCTGTCCTCCCCTAGCTCCCACCCCACAGCCCAAGCTATTCCTGGTGTTGATATGGCTGTGCAGACACACAAACCAAGGAGCAGAAGCACCCAAACACTAGCCTGGGCAAAAGCAGCAAAAAAAAAAGGCTCCAAACCATATCTGCCTACTACTGGGAGCAGGTACTGCCAGGCAGAAACAGCATGACTAAGACAGGGAACTGCAGCAGCACGTAGCCAGGACCTGAGCTGCCAAGTCTGGTCTTCTCAGTCTTGGAATAGGAAAACCAATCTACTTGGGCCAGACACAGCTGGGGCCGCAGCAGGCTCTGCAGGGCCCTGCCCAGCCACCACAGAGAACAGTCCCAAGTTTTGTCAGCGCCCAGCCTGATTTTAAAGCCATATGCGTACAGTTGCATTAGGATTTACAGCTGCTGCAGGTAGATATTTGGAAAAAGGAATAGCAAGTCCTCCATTCCCTGTGGGAGAAGGGACTTATCTGTATGCTGGGACACTGAGCAAGCTCCAAGTCTGAAAGTTCTCCACCTCTCCAAATTCTGACTGGGAAGAACAGAGAACAACTAGGAAGAGCAGAGATTGGCAGGCAGGAAACATGGAGAAGAACGAGTTCTGCCAAATGTACCAGAAAATAACAGTGACAAAGCAAGACTACCTAACCTGAACACTGCCCGCGCTTCGTGCCTAGAAAACCATCAAAAGTGAGTATACCCAGACACTTTATACTTTGCAAAGAGCTATGGGTCCTGCACTATAAAGGGCACACAGAGAGAAGTACACATTACTCTAGCAGGTGCATGCATATACATGGCCAGGAAAGAACAAAGCACAGGTACGTTTCCCACCCCACTGAGTGAGCAGGGGAGCAGGCACATGCCCAGCAAAGGCAGTGGCAGCTCTGCAGCAGGAGAGGGGAGCAGAGCATGGCCCTGCACCCGCTGCCCACATCCGCTACCTCTCCTGCCTTCTGCAGGAGATCTGCTCCTGGGCAGACTTAAGAATTGTTAAGTCCTTTTCACTGTTTCCTTGAGGTTGTTTCCTCCTTCCAGTCTATGGAGAGAAGCGTGCAACGCACTGCTTGAAAGGGGTTGGCAGAACTCAACACGCGCCAGCAGCAACACGGGGCCTGTCCAGGGTCTCTGTCTTTTTACCTTCAGGGAGAATATTGCTCATGCTCAGGACAGTCATCAGGTTGTTAACATCACTGTTGATGCTCTGGGCGACTCCAGGGTACTGCAGGACAGAATGGGAGAGGGCAGTGTTGAGACTAGATGACCCAGTTGTAGAGAGCAAGATAAAAATCCCTTCCAGCTCAATATCCACTGACACCTCCCAGCACAGCCACGAACCAGAGCATACCTGTGTGACACACCCCTCCTCTAAAAGCTTATTTAAAGCCTAGCATCTAAAACAGGAGACAGGCTAAGACACAGCTCTTTAAGACCAAAATGGCCTGCTCAGGTTCTCTGATGAGGACTCTCCCAACACATGAAAGGTTCTTAGACACACAAATCTCAGGACAGAGGCGGCAGTCGGTCATTTCCCTTCCACAGCTGATAGGACATGCCACTGATAGCCCCAGAGTGTTTCATCTACGGCGGGCAGGGCAAGCGGTGAGGACCCAGCCCAGTCCTGGCAAAGGCACCTCCTGTTCTTTCTCACCTTGTCTGTCAAGAAGGGAACCAGCCTATACTGCTGTGAGGCAGAATGCGTGCTGATGCTACAGGGTTAACTTTCCATTGCTTTTACCTTGGCCTAACTTCAGAGAGTACTTTGCACACAAGACGACTTGAGAAGATGACACCAGCACCCATCCATACCGCTCCTGAAGTCTCTCCACTTTACAAAAAACACCAAGCAGATGACCAACTTTGCCTGGGACACTGCTCAGTCAGCAAGGGATCTCACTCCTTTGGATTATTAACTGTGTTGTACACAGGATAGACTTAATTTTCACAAGAAGCCGGGAGGGGACACAGCCAGGACAGCTGACCCAAACTAGTCAAAGGGGTATTCCATACCATATGACATCATGCTCAGTACATAAGGGGGGGGAGCTGGCTGGGGAGGAGGAGTTGCTGCTCAGGGACGGGCTGGGCATTGAGGTCTGGCCAGTGAGCAAGCGGCATTGTGTGTCACCTGCTTTGTATATTCTTTTATTTTCTTCTCCCTTTGCTGTCCCAGTAAACTGTCCTTATCCCAACCCACAAGTTTTACCTTTTTCTTCTGATTCTCCTCCCCATCGCACCAGGGAAGGGAAGAGCAAGTGAGCAGCTGTGTGGTGCTTAGTTGCTGGATGGGGCTAAACCACGCTATCTGTCTAGCAGTAAACATACTTATGCAGCTCCCATACCCTTCTGTGGGGCACAGACAAGAGACAAGGCTGGTCTCTAAAGCCCACCTGGATTTTCATGGCAACTTCCTTCCCATTTTTCAAGCGTGCCAGGTGAACCTGACCAATTGAAGCAGCAGCAAAGGGGCGTTCTTCAAAGGACTCCAGTTTATCTCTCCAGTTGGGGCCAAGATCGTTGTTCAGAGTTTTCTACAAATAGAAAGCATCAGGATATGGGATTTCATTATTGGAAATCACATTCCTCTAAGGTGACTCATACAGCCTATAGTAGTTCTGAGTACCTATACCCTGCTTTCTAGATTATCCTCTCTTCCACATCATTGCACAGCATCGCTAGGAGTGGTCCAGCCAGTAGTGCTCCCCCAGCATTAAACAGATGCTGATTAGATCTGTGTGAGGCTCTGTTGCTCTGGCCTAAAGGACAGAGATCTTGAGCACAAATACCACTGCCTTAGCAATACAAAAGTCCCCCTTCTGGTGCCACTTGTTGTCTTCCAGAAAGTGAGCAAGGAGTTAGATATGTCTCCTCTTTCATCATGCTGCCAAGCCGAACAGAAGCAATCCAGGCATACAAGACTGACTCTCTTTAAGGCAATATTGACAATTAAACATCACAGCCTGCTATAACAGCTTTTTTGTTACATTGCCAGACTGCCATATTTAAGTTCTGGCTCTGCTCAGTGTCTTTCAGAAGATAAGTAGTGCTGGCAATTCCTTTTGCATCATCCTTCACATCTTAATTTACAGAGGCAGGTAGAGAGAAAGAGAGAACACGTACATTGGGGAAAGCAAACTTAGTTTGCTTCATTCTGGCTCTTCGTGATGGTGGGTTAGATGTAACCAAAAAATTAAGGACGAAGTTGCTGTTAATTTTCCATCAGACTAAGGCTTATAAATCTGTTTCTAAAATGGGATGTAGGTACTTCTAGATACTGATTTAACATCCATGAGAAAGACAAGAGAGAGGAAACAGAAGTGGAGGCTACATTCAACAAGACCCTAAAATCATAATGGTATGCTGTTCCATCAGCATAGCCTTGGGACATAAAAAACCTCACAGTTTTCCCCTCTGTCTAGAGCTGAGCTTCAATGTTTTCAAGCAAAAAAGCAGCACGCAATTGGGATAAGGAATCATATGTCACCCACAATTGAAAATACACAACATTTATTGAAAGAACACTCTTAAAAATACCCCAGTAAGGGAAGTGGATGGGTATGTCCCAGGTGACATTTATCTTGTTATTGTCCCTCCTCCCCTAATAAGCAGGAAGGAATATTCCTCACCATCATCTGCTTTATTGGCATGAAGTCAGCACTCTGACGTACACGCTCAAAAATCCTCTGGAGATGGGGGTTGATGAAGGCATCATCTGCCAAGGGAAAAGCACACAGCAGTCAGTGCAGGCACTGCATTCTCCAGATCATCTTCAGCACACAAAGAAACATGCACCTGCATTCAGACAAGCCAGATTGTCCTGCCCCCAAGCACACCCCAGTGAAGGCTTTGGAAATAATTCTAATTCAGAAACTCTCCATACCCAGAAGCAGCACCCGAGGCACACCTCCTGAGGCATCACACCTTTAGAAATGAGACAAAGAGTCCTGTGCACAAGTAGCAAAATAAAGAGAAAAAGCTACTCCTTCGTTTTCGCTCTTGCAAAAAACCCTGCATATTACCCAAACATCTCCTAAGCTACCCTGCTGCTGTAGCAGGACAAAGTTTCTGTGCATCCCCTCCCAATTACCAAGGGAAAGACAAAGTATGAATACACTAGAAAGCATGGTCAGAGTTTTTTTATCCTTTGGAATCAAGCATCAGTTGTCACAGTGCTCCCTGGCTTTGTCCAGCAGCACTGCCAAGAGCAGCAGGCAGCTGCACACAACACGGAGGTTTCTGATGCGATGGCAGGTTGCACAAAACCAAGAGCAGAGTGCTCTGCACAAGCCTCTGTCATCCACCAGCCCGTCTTCTCGTTGAGAGCTGTACAGCATTCAGATCTAGGAGATGCCACTGGAAACCTTTGGAGAGTCATCCCAACACTCCCAGGTTCATAGCGTGGTTTAATCCAGTTCATTCTAAGGGGCAGTAGCTTTTCTAGAAAGCTGTGCAATGGTAAAACACCACTTACGCAAGTATTGAATTCTTAGAGGAATCAAGATTCAGCATCTGCTACTGTAAACAACTACCCAAACTACAAGAAGCAACTACAAGAAGAAAACAGCTGAGCCACAAGTGAGTTATTTTAAGAGTCAGAAGGATTTAGCAAAGAAATATTTACACTCATAAGAAAAAGAAGGGGTTGGGACATCTTGACAGATTAGTCTTCTCCTTTGAGCAAAGGCTTCTACAGAGAAAAGCCACCAGTTCTGGCAAACTTTTCATTTCATAAAGGCTCATGGAAGATTTATCTGCTGCTCTCCTAACACTGGAAAGAAATCCAGGCTGCCAGCCTTGATCTTGAGAATCCAACCTGCATGTGCTCTTATGACAGTCAAATAAAAATCTATCATTCCTCTGCATTTGCAGATGCACACACAACCCCAAGTCTATTCCAGGAACCAAGAAACAAACTGCTACCTTAAGAACACTATCCTGGGAAGAAGGGTGGAAAGGAACGGCAAGAAAAAGATACATAATGCAGAGACATGACATTAGCACTCAGCGTTGTTTCGAAATTCCCACCGCAGCCATGAGCAGCATTTATAAAGTACTAACAAAACCCCACTGTGGAATCAGCAGGAGTTTAAGAGGAGCTCCCTTTCTGTCACTGCAAGTCAGACATTAACAGGCTTTGCAAGAACAGCGAGTAAAACCCCCGTTGTGACGTTACAACCCCACAAGAAGGCTAGGCATTGCATTTGCGTGTGCGTTACGAACACTGAAAGAAATTTCGGGTCTATCATCAACGGTGTACCACTGCCAAGCCTCTGAACATTATAGAAACTATTCTCGGGGGTACGTGACAGTATTAGCCATCATGCTGTAACATGATAACCAGCACCTCCTAGGATGACTGTGCAGAAAGAGAATGGACCTCACTAAAAGCGACTCCTGCTCCTAGAAGCCGTTTGTGTCAAGGTACTGGGGTCTCTCAGAGGCATTTAGGATCAGGTTCTGTTATTTTACTTATTGCTGACATTGAAAAAACTCACAAGGTATTTCAACCTTTAGTCCAAGAGGGCATTCTTAACTGGGGCTGCTTGACCACCACCGCTTTGTTCAGTAGTGCAATGCCAAATAGCCAAGAAACCTGCAAGTCCAGATTGACTGTACAGAAACTCAGCAGCAACGTTAAAAATCAGTCATGCTGCAGAGGCAACTCTGACAAAACGAGGCTTACAACACGCTGACAAACAAGGTTATACGTCTTTGTGGTAAACTGATGAGGCCTTACCAGAACAAAACACGAAGCCAAGAGTCAAGGCAGGGCACTCAACTGGCAGATGCAGCTGCCTTTCCAACATTTTCCAGAGCACACGCACCAGAACATGGGATGACTTGGGGCCCTTGGCATCCTCCCTGTGCACATCCCTAACAAGTCCACTGACTCCCAGCAGCAGACATCAGGGTTTTTAAGGACACTTTTGTAACTTCTGGGTAGTTTAGCTCACAGGTGCTCAGCTGCACTTAGACAAGGCAACACAGAGCCCCTGTGCTCAATTAGCACACATCCCTTTTAACTGAAGCCAATTCAAACTACCAGGCCACAGAGAAACCCACGGAGCAGCAGGAACTGTGCGAAGCCCTCCTGTCCAAACAGCCAGCCCAAGAACTGGATACTCCGTGCTGTTGGAAGCATCTACCTTATTTCACCACAACTGTCCCTCAGCAAGGTTACCAGAGCCCGTGCTCTCGCCAGGCATTGCGGCACTCCACGCACTCGTCACAAGAGTCAAATGAGGGCTGGGCAGCGCCAGTGAGGTTGCTAAAGGCCTGTATGTTCTTAACACCCAAGTGAAGTCAGCTAGCAAGTGTTTGACACTCCTGCCAGAGCTCAGTAATATTAGGAGACAGCAGGCAAGTGACAAAAATCCAGAGCATTTCTGCTCATCAGAGCTGGCCTTTCACAGCTATTCCCTCTTCACTCACATCGTAGCCTAGGGCAGCTGTGACCAGGCTCTGGGCACACATCAGGTGCAACTCAATAGTGTCTTAAGAATTTTAAATTAATCCCCACCTATGGTAGACAAGTTAACTTCAAAGCTGATTTCCAGACATGGCTGGCTCACCCGACATCCCAGAGGAACTGGCCACAGAAAGCAAGGAGCACCAGAGCTCCTCCTGGATCTGCACAGTGAACCACCGGTCACTGGCACCTGGCAGTTTCTAGAAGGTGAGAAAACAGCATATGGGCAGCAGCCTTTGAGACTGCAGCTGCTGCCTCCCACCTAGCTATGTTAACATTGCCATCAGCCTGGCACGCACCTAAAATAAGTGATTAGCAAATGAAGAACGATGAAATGTCACAGTCAGGACTCTCTGGAACAGGGAGCTGGTCTTGCTTTATTGGCTAGTCCAAGTTATTTAATACAATACCAGATACAGCCTCATCAGTCAACACCTACAAAAATTCAAGTAGGAGCACAAGCCAAGCAAGCTGAGTACTTCAAGCACTCAGACACTGACTTAGTTTCAGTGACATCTTGAAAGCTATTTCCAGACAAGTGTAACAGCTATTTTTGGCTGGTTCTTTCCTTCCCTATCGAGTTGGGCAGGAAGGCAAAGCGGACAGGTCCAGATAAGGTTTGAATTCAGCACACCTGCTATCTTCCAGGAGTAACCCAACAGTTCAGTGCAGGCACTGATGTCACTCATGCCTTCACCTGTGATCATTGACTTCAGAGGATGAAGTAAGTACCAGTTTGAAGTCTCCTCAAGATGAAATAAGTGTTTTATACCTGATAAGATTATCAGCTGTACTGACTGGCCTTTCCACAAAGCTTCAGTGCCAAAGCATGTAAACCATAAATGTGCTGTAATGGGAGAGGCTGTGGATATAACCTTGACCACTTTTGGTGAACAAAGAACGAGATCATGTTCTTGTCATCGTCCTCCTCCTTTTTAGCAGGACACCCGTGTACAGAGTGTGATACAGCTCTGCTTCTCAACAATTGCTTTTAACCCAGGCATTAAAATTCACAGAGAGCATCACCTCATTTTCAACCAATTTCACTTGTGTGCCTGACACAATAGGGGCATTGGGAAAGTGGTGGTATATAGTGCACACATCCAGTTATTTCTTACTGAGATTAGACTGAACTGAATCAAACAAATCTCCATCACTGCTCTCACATGAGAGAGCTGCTTGTCGAGTGAATGCAGAGACTAGACACCGATTCCAGGCAGCTAACAACCATGTGTCACAAGTAATCAGTTGCCCCAGCTGGCAGCACTGCTAAGGAGGATAGCTGAGGACCTGTGCCACCACTTACCCTGAATGCTTAACATCTGTCCCAGCTTCAGTGCTGCTCCCCGGACCTTGCACAAGGTTCTCACGATTCTTTCTGCATTGGCCTCTGACAGGAACGGGCTGGAATCCATCACCGCTTTCTTTCCTGAAGAGAGAAAGTATACGGATGAAGGGCGCCCTTACCTCAGTGAGCTCAATCCATTGTGTTAGTCCACATTCAACAGATTTGCTCTTCCCCAGAGAAATCAAACTAGGGCTGCACTCAGCACCTTCACTGCAACCCAGGGGTATGGACTGCACTTGGACACAAGTGTCTTGTCCTGACTTTGACATTGCTGGCTTACGGGCCAAGAGCAGCAAGTCACAGCAGTGCAGACATCCACGGAGGCTGTGCAAACTGTCCAGGATCCTGGGCATTTTGGTGCTTGAACTTGCTGGGCCAGCTAGCTCAGCATAAAACACCATGTAAACGTCTCCCAAGGCCCACACCATAGGCTGCAGCATAGCCATAGACTCAGAAGAGCAGTAGGGTTGAGCCACAGCAAAGAGGAATTGTCAAAAGCTTTGACAGCACACTGAGAACACGCTGGCAGTTCTTAGGGTGGGAGCAGGGATTCACGCCAGCGCCAAACCTCCTTTCTCATACCCAATAATTCTTGCCCAAAACAGATTCATAAACACACACTGCTGTGCAGTTGCACATCCAGAGTGGTCTCTACAGATGCCTAGCATGCAAACACAACTTTCACATCTCCAAGTCTACAATAACATTCTTTTCTAATCAATCTGAAATTTACTGTCTCTTGATGCACAGGCAAAACAAACTCTCCCAACACCATAACACCATGGCTGCATACAGAATTTTCAAAAAAGCAGCAGATGGTAAGTCTGTGATGAGGTTAATCAAGCTAGTCAAATTCAGGGAGGCTGGAGATAGTGCTCACAGGAGAAGCCCAGCAGAAGCTCTCATCTGTGATACCATGCTGCTCTTGGACAGTTGTGCTAGAGGAGAAATTAATTCCCATTTTCAAGATTGCCAACCCCTTCTCCCTTTTACATCTCACACGTGCACGGCATTCCTCGCCACGTTCTTATGGGCAGCTTGCTACTGAGAAAGATGCCGCCTTTAAAGAGAACTTCATCTTAATGTAGTTAGTCGCTTGTTCTGACTGCACGTAGAGGTGGTGCAGGGAGGAGGCCAAACCTTTCTGTCCTATCAGCAGTCATGCATTAACTTGCACAGAACAAGACCCAAAACCTACATACTCAAACACACATGTTCCCGTCCTCCAGAAAAGGTAAAGCCTGATGTCTGACAGGCTCACTAATTAACCATTGCAGCCAGCTACACACCAGTGCCACAGCCCCAGGTATGCAATGTGGGTTTTGTGTGGCATAAGCACTTCCTCTCCACTTTTTTTAAAGGGAGAGGGAAGGAGGAGGGAAAGAGACCCTGACTCACACAGCCAATCCCTGTGAGAGAAGCAACCCAAAACTCCCAGTAGAGCAGGGAGAGAAGGGATAGGCAGGCACCTGCCAACCACTTCTCTTGGGGCTGCAGCTCAGCTCCTGCTGATGGAGACCCAAGCAAGAGGAAGGTCAAGACACAGCCAAGCTGCAGGGCCCACAGCTGGTACCCCCATCTTGGAGCTGCAGCTTTTCCCCACCCCCAGCACTTCAGAGGAAATGGTACAAAGGACAGAACAGCTGAAGCCCACATATACAACAGGCAGGGCCCAAAAAGGCAAGGCAGCTGCAACAGCCCTGAAGATGTCAGGCAGATGGAAGTTACTGGTGTGTCATGTAGTGCCCTACAGCAGCAAGAGATCCTCTCCATCTCCAGCTCGCTCTCAGGAAGGTATACAGAAGGAGCTCAGGCTGGCCAGGGGACAGGAGAAAGAACCAAGCATCAGACTGCAGTAGCTGCTGTCTAAACTGTGGCAGCTCACACAACTTGGTACAACCTCTTAAGGCGCTAAGCATGTTACTGATCTGACAGACACCCTTCGGCCCCAGCAAGCAGCTGGCTTGCTTACAAAGCTTTCCATACAGAAGTGATGCCACTGAACTCTCCACTAGCAGTGCACAGAGGACGCCAAACACTGCCTTTCCCTGTCCTTCAGCCCCTCCTTTCCTTTATCTGTTTTATGGGAGAGCAGCAAGATGGCACTGCATGTGGGACATCATCTATCTGTCCAAATCCCTGTCCCAAGTAAGGAATGTACATGAGAGAGGAATAAAAACACCGGGAGGGAGTACACAGGACAGCTGTCCTGCTCCTGACAGCAGGATGCAGAGAAGCAGGAGGGGCCCAGAAGTAACCATTTACATCACACACGGCAATCCTCAGAGGACATTTTGCTCCGGATCCTGGATGTTAGGAATCTGAGAGGCTGAACAGGTAGAGCTGCCTAGGGCAGAAGGATGTGGCTTTGCCCACTTGAAAAGCTGGCTCTGGAGAGCAGAGTGCTTGGAGCCATCTAACAGAGCTCTGGCTCTCAACTGTCCCATCAGGAAAATTCTGTCTTTAGCAACGAGTCAATGAACCCTTGAATGAGCTCTGACATACAGACACACAGGAACTAGGGAAACCACCAAGTCAAACCCTTACCATCCTTCACACCAACTGCACACACAACCATCCTCCTTTGAGTCTGCAGCAGAATAAAGGAGTTGGTTAATGATTAAAGTCACCTCCAGAAGCCAATGAACCTTGTCAACTTTAAAAAGAGTCTTATCAGACACACAGGCACTCCCCATCCTCTTCTCCTGGTGTGCTTCCCACTGAAGTCAAGCCCACATGGGCACTACCTGAGCACCAGGCAGCCCAACAGCACGTGATCACCTGTTGCTTGTTTATGTACTTTGCTAAAAGCAGGCATGAACAAGAAGGTGATTTGAAAGTGAGAGTCAAAAGTAGGATTATGTAAATGGCAAGTGAAAAAAACCCAGAGAGAAAACAGGTGTAGCCTTCCAAGGCTGGGTAGAAAGGAAGTAGGGATAAAACCTAGCACAAGTTAATGAAAAAAATATGCCAGTTTTCAGTAAATTAACATTTTCTCCAAAGACTGCTGGTACTTTTTGATGCTACAAACAATTTCCTCCCCATCTTAAGATCACAAAGTTGGGGTTTTTTTTACGTACTTCATCAGGGAAAGAAAAAAAGGCAAATAGAAGTCACATCTAAAGCTGTGGCAACAAGGAGACTTCAGAAATGAATGCTCCTGCAGCCATGGTGCCTGGAGCCTGTCAGCTCTTCCACAGCAGAGACAGCAGGCAGATGCCCTCAGGAGTGCTTGACCCACATCTTTCTTACCAAATCCAGAATCTGCATGAACCCTTCCAAATCAGTGTGCATCTCGCAGCTGTATCACTGCTTTTCCACCTCCTTTGCTACTGTCAAGTGGAGAACTAGCCACTGGACTTTGCACGTATTTGTTTTTAGGACCATCCGCCACACAAACTTTGGGGCAAGGGAAGAGTCAAGAACATAGCCTAAGTACTTGGGTCTGAAGACTCAAGGAAATTCCATTATTCCTTTTTGTAAGAAAACAACTCTACATTCAAACCCAGGCCAGCTGCTAGCCCTTCAGGGCTCTGCCCAGCCTGGCATTTGCACAGTGCCTAGTGGAATGGCCCAATATAGGTCATTAATAAGTTACAAAGTTGACCTTGAACCCAGAGTCTCTTTACTAGTAATGGAAGCTATTTATCTGGGCGCTCTCATTTTTATTCCTGGAAATTTATTCTACCCTCCCATTCCCACCCTGTGTCAGCCTTGCACTTTAGGTACACTCTAAATACTGAGACTGCCATCAAGGTCACTACTGACCAAGGAGGTTATTTTTAATTAGCTACATCAGCCTACCAAGAAAATTCCCACTGGAAATCAAGTACAGTCATCTTCTTTTTTAAAAAATAAGATGAACCAAATCACTTATTAAAGAACTTAAAGAGGCCAGCATTAGGCCCTCAAGCCCTCCAAAAAAAAAAGAAAAAAAAAAAAAACAAAAAAAACAAACTGCATCTACTGACAGGAATTTGACAGTGGAAGAATTTATGTCCAGGACATCAGGCTCAGATGGAGAAGGGAGAAATTCAAACACGCTTGCACCAGACTTTTTGTTCTAGGATAAATCCCTTAAGAAGTTAATTGTTTATGGAAACAATCTGAGGCAGAGAGAGAAGACGGGCTCTGCAGCTACTACCCAAGGATGGGGAGATTGAGCAGGAAGAGGCAGATCAGCACTAGCACAGTTGCTAGAGAAGGTGCAGGAAAGCAGGCAGCTGTAATCCCTCCATTTGACAATAGCAGTGGAAAGAAGTACGAGCCATGATACTAGGATCACTTATAGCTCAGGAGTTTCTGGCTTGTGGTTTTGTGACTGAATGAAAAGTGTGTCTAGATCCATTTTAAATGTGTGAAGACACTTTCTTTTGTACTGACTGGACAAGAAGAAGGTAACCAAGAGAAGGCTCTTTCCTGTCACTCCGGGTTGCCAGCAAGAGCGTGAAATTCTTTGGCATGCCTTTGGGCATATACACATCCCACTTGTTTAAGTTTGAAGTGCCAAGAAGTTGTATTAATAATGCAGCAGTGGGGAGAGAAAAGACATCTTCTACCAGGTTCCAGGGAACAGGACAATATGTCATTCTCAGAACAAGCCTTAGCCTGAGGTTATGGTGCTGACAGCCAGAAAACTTGGACACAAATGCCTCAAAGCTGAAGTCATGAAAGGGGTGCAGAGGTATTTTTAAAGAAATGTAGAGGTCCCTATATCAAGAGATTCCCCTAAGAACAGCTAAGGCTGGTACTGCCAGAAGAACAGTAAGAAAATGGGATCTTGGACTCAAAACTGTGTACATATCCTCTGCTATGCGTTTCTGCAGGAGCAGAGCCCATGGAGGGAGTTCTCATCCATGGAGCTTTTCCCACCACTGTAAAATCCTGTGGAATACACATCCAGAGGCTGCAGCTGAGTCACCCAGACTTTCCTCTGGGCTTGGCCTGAGAAGTTCTAAGAGAGTGCAAGGGCTGAAACAGTCTTTTACTTCTGCCACACCTCCACACTTGCTGCTCTTGGCCCGTTCGCGGTCCCACTACCCTTCTCCTTTACAGTGTAACCACTGCTCCAAGCTCTTATCTAAGCAGACAACAGCAAGAGGGGAAGCAAGAACAAAAGCAAGACAGCTAAAAATAAAAGACAGGTCATTTTCTAACTCTCTTGACTAGGATCGAAGTTGGCAGTTCTCATTGCCTTATTCTTTAATCAAGGTTTGTTCAAGAAAATTAATCTTCCCAAAGCACGACAGACTGTAGAGCAGGCTTCTGGCACCAAGTTACACTTATACAGGAAAATAATGGTTTCCCTAGCAAGAAGAAAAAAAAAAATCTAAAAAGGTGTGATTCCTTTATTGCAAGGAAAAAAAGTGTCTGCTGCCCTCTAAAAGGAAAAAAAAATAATCCTGTCTCATGCTGTAGGGAAGAGAAACAAAGCTTATGTTTTTCCCTCAGATTTCATAGCTCTGCAGGCTCATGTTTTCACTTTGGGGTGTGCCCAATTAGAAAATAATGTGGCAAGCAGAGAAGTATCAGCAGTTGTGTAATTCCTCCTCAGTTAAAAGCAAAGCAAATCATCAGCTTCCAACAGGTATGAACGACCTGTCAAACATCACAAGCACTGAAAGCAAAAGCCTTTAAGTATTCTCTCCAGGACGGGCCATGTTTACTCGAATACATGCTTTTAAATCAAAGCAAAGAGACCCACCCAGCCTTAAACACCTCAGGTCACGGAGAAAAACAACAACTCTTTGCCAAGGATCCTTTTTCTCTGCTGGGTTGCTCTGCATTGCCTAGTCGTACAGGGAATACAGAGATGCAAGTATTAACAAGTGGTGTCCTGGGTGGCACACAAACCCCGTCTTACCCCTGTTCCCCCACCACTGGGAAGGTGTTTCATCTGCTGGGGTACTGGGCTTGGGGTTTTGTTAGTTGCTTTTTTTAGGGTTCTCCCCCCTGCAAATTTCTTCAGTTTTCAGCTATTCCAGTACCTCCCGGAACAGAGGTTCACACTATCTCAGTCTCCATCCTTCCCCCACCCCCAAAGAAGAGTGGGAGAAGACACAAACTGGCCTTGTAGTAGAATACTACTGGCCACAGAGTAAAATGACAAGGACCCAGCAGTTGTCAATCTCAAAGCAATGCTTCTGAACCAGGAACATTTGACTCCATTTTTACTTCTAGCTGCAAGTGCTTAACCCTTTCATCAGTTCCCCCCAGGCACTGGAAATAATCTAAACACACAAACATATTAGCCAAACCAGAGACACTAGCTGAAGACTAAACAGCCTGCAGTAACTTAAAGAACTTCACGTTTTGCAGTATCCCAAAGCTTTTCCTGGATAAGAAACAAGTGAATGGAGCCATAAGCTTCAGAGTAATCTCGTGTTTTCTAGAAAAGAGCACCATTTACTTTCTATGCCCTAAACCATTCACCCACACACAACCATTTGGTACCACCCTATTTCACCAACACATAAGAAAGCCATCCTGACGTGGTCAGGTATAACTTTGGAACATTTTACCTCCAACTTCAAGCTGGGAAGAAAACAGGATCAGGTCGATTTGCAGGGTACAGCCTTTTGACCTATTATGAGAATCCTTTAGAAGGTGGCAAAATATAGATACTAGAAGTAGGTAATTGGCATTTAACATGTACATGAAGTGTTTTGTCTCTCTTAAAAAGTGAGCAGCCACCCTCCATGTTACTCCGAGGCAGGGCATCCTTAAATTTCAAACAGACTGCAACCACTCACAAAGTTTGCAGACATACGAGTTCATCTGAAGATTCTGTACAGATCGAACTACATGGTTTCACTCTGCAGCTTAAAAAAAAATTGCTAGGCCAAGACAATCCAAGAATGGGCAAGGGATAGTATTCAAACTCAGGGGTGGCTGTGCGAAAGTAAACTGTACAAATTATGCTGGCATAAACTCATTCTCTCGCATATACCTCTGGCCTCTGTCTATGTAGTGAGGCTGTGGTGTACTTACCTGGGAGAAGAGTCTGGAAGTGGAGAAGGATTACGTTAAAAGTAATAGAACTACCCACATTCCCCTCTTACTCTGACTGACTTGCTGTCCCAGCTTTCAAAAGAATAAAATCTTAGAAGTGCAGGTGAACTGTGTCTAGGGGGAAAAAAAAAGGGAAGAAAAAAGAAAAAGAATCAGGATGCAGAAAAGGCTTACCATTGCGGTCCTCAGGTCGAAGGCTCTTCTTTGCAACTTCTGCCAATGCCCCAATGCCAAGACCAACAGCTAGTCCTTTAAAATAATTAGAAAGAGACCCAGGTCAGAACAAGAAAACCTTTTGAGCCACATACAGAGGCATTTTTTGTAATTAATCTTAAGCCATGTGGTCAAATGCACAACAGCAAAACAGCTTTATTAGAACATCCTGGCTTTTGCAACGGAGTCATCTTCAAGTTTGATGCTGAACATTTTGCTCCTGCACTTCTTCAGTCCAGCATGCCAGCCAGGCATCATAGGCTAGGCCAGCCTGCAGTGTCCAGCTTTTTTCAAGCACGTCAGTAAGTGCTACTCAGTGCTCTGGCTGAGGTCCTGCTATAGACTCAAAATGGGGAGTTTAGAAAAAAAAAAAAAGTCTCACAAACACAGTTCTCAAAGTACAGTTCTCAGGAAAGAACAGGATCCTCCTCCCCCCCTACCATGCCACCACAGTGGGGAGAAGCAAAACTGTATTTAGATGAAGCCACTGCCAGTAAAGCTTAAGGCTCTGTGACCCTACTCTAAGCACTCAGGTTTATTTGTGCCCATCAGCTGTCTGACTTCCATGTGCTCCTTGACTATGACGAACAGAAACATGTTTTTTCCCCAAGACCCACCTTATGCAAGCAGTGTTGTAACCTGCAATTCCAAGGAGCTGGGCTGGGGAGTAACCCTGCATAGCAACAGTAAGACCATGAGACCAAGCGCCAGCACTCCACACGCGCTATCACCCTTGCAAGCAGTGAATTCCAGGGTGTTGTGTCTCAGCCACAGGTTAAGCTACGACTACAAAAGAAGCGATATCTGTCTCCACTAACCTGACAAAAGCCTCTGAAGATTAAATGAGACATCGATCTAATCACGCAGTAATCCCTACTACCAAAGGTCTCACTGCCTTCCCGATTTCAAAATATTTATTTTTCTGGATAATAAATGACACAGGCAACCAGAACCACTGGTGCTCCTTCGCATCTCCTCAGCCATAGTGCATCCCACCATGCCTTATACCCACACTGCTAGCAGTACTGGGTGTGCATGTTTTCCAAGTGCCCCAAACCCTCCTTGAGGCACTACGGGACAGTTTCCCAAGTACAGCATAAAACAGAAATCTACATTCAGAAAAAACATAATTTTCACAGGATGCCACGATTTTAAAATTACAATACTTACATTAAAAAAAACTGAAATAATTTTTGGAGGGTTTGTTTGTTTTTGTTTTCTAAGTTTTCTGCATTTTCTGTATTTTTTCTTATGGAGCTACAGCACTGAAATGCCAAATTTAAGCCTAAAGAAGTCTGCTGTTACTAGCTAACTTGTGCAGACCCTCCAGTAGTGCCAAGCCACACATGACCCCTGAGCAAGTCTTCTGCACCAGAAATCCAGAGATTTTATTAGCTGAACAAAACAAGAAAGATATTCCTAGACTCCACAGGAAAGAAGCAAAGAGACTCTTCAAACACAGCATAAACAATACCTATGAAAATGCTGATACACAGTCATCTCCAAACAGATCCCACAGACGAGACAGTAACTTGGAACAGAAAGCACTGAGAGTCAGACAGGAAGCCAATGAAGACAGATACTTCATCAACAAATGTTATTTTTTTTTAGACTGAATACCACTCACGAAGCACTTATTTTGGCGTTGATCCCACTCTCACCACCTCCAAAGCAATGCTCCCCATCAGAAATCAGCTTGGTCATTATCAGATGTCAGCTGAACTGGTCTGGCAGTAATCAGTTCCAAATTAAACACATTGCATCTTCTTCTAAAGGCTCTATGTTCTCTACTGAGACTTACTACCTAAAATAAAGTATTATCTGAACAGCTTGTGTTTTGCTTCAGTGTAGGCAAGATCAGACTCCAAACAAGTGTGCCTTACCTCTCCTCTCACGGCCATACACAGCTGAGCATCTGAACTAAACCATATTGTAGACTACACTAGAAAAAAATCTTCTGTTACAATAGGTCCTCTTAGAATTTGCTCACCACTCCACTCTGTCCAGTTTGCTAGAAAATCAACTCCAATCATTAGTCAACAATGGCTTCAAGTAAACTAAAGCCAGGCAAAAACAAGTGCATTCTTAAACACCTGCTAAGGTTTAAAGATCTGGAGTTTAAACAAAGGCTTCAAGCATCTTCACACTAATCACAGTGTGTAGCAGGATATTTAGCTCAGGGCATTTCATGTAAGTGCAATGCAGCATTCCTACATCAAAAGTTCAGTAACCACCCAGAAACATCTCAGGGCATATGCAGCCCTGCTCTAAATGTGGTAGCAGGAACGAAGATAATATTCTTGGGACTGCACAGGATCATACGCATCCTAGGAGTCTGCTGCTTCTTAGCAATCAAGCCTGAAAAAACGCAGTCAGTTGTATACGTAATCTTCTATCACCAAGAAACAGGTGACAAGTCAAAGTTTTGTTTCTCAAAGGAATGCCAAGACTTGGCCCTTTCCCTGAATGTCCCGGGCTTAGAAAAAGCTGCCACTTTTCAGAAGTCTCACTTGCTCATGTTATTCCTTTGTTCTTACCAAGTTATTATCAGAAGAACTATGAAATTAGGGAATTAAAAAAACAGGCTAAATTCCTCATGGCTCTAACTCCATCCACTAACCCCAGTGCTAGGGATCACTCTGACCCTGAACCTCAAGCACGTATTATCTTCTCCTTTACCAACCTGAATTTCATTCACTGTCGCGTTTGGAGCACACACAGCTCACACAACAAAAAAACAGCATGGAAGACTTCCTCATCTTACAAACCAGACTAACACTCTAGGGTTCTGAAGGCAAGTACTAGACAGGAGGGCTCAGAGCCACACCACTCCTTTCCTGAAATGCCCCTCAGATTTGTCTTTCAGGTCTATTTGCACACCCATATGAACCTGTATCATCTAGGCACGTTTTATTTGAGCGCAAATAATGCTGTGTACTGGGTCTGGCTGAGATAGGAGTTATTTTTCTTCATAGCAGCCTGTATCATGCTGTGTGTTGGATTTGTGACTGTAAGCATTGATAAGACACCAATGTTTTAGCCATTGCTGGACAGTGTTTGCACAGCATCAAGGCTTTTTCTTTCTCCCCACTCTGTCCCCGCAATGAGTAGACTGGGGCGGGGGGGCAAGAGGCTGGGAGCAAACACAGCCAGGACAGCCGATCCAAATCCATCAAAAAGATATCCATACCACCACCACAACACCATGCTCTGCAGCAGAAGCTTGGAGAAAGGAAGATGAAGCAGGGGGGAACAGATGGACAGGGGACGACACAGGACGGGACATGACGTTTGGGGTTATGATGTTTGCGTTCCCAAGTAACTGCTACAGATGCTGAGGCTTCCCAGCAAGTGGCTGGACATCTGCCTGCCCACAGGGAGTAGTGAAGGAATTCCTCTTGATGCTTTACTTGCACATGGAGCTTTCCTTCACCAATTAAACTGTCTTTATCTCAACTGCCAAGTTTTCTCACTTTTACCCTTCCTATTCCATACTGCTGTGGGAGGAAACAAGTGAGCGTGGGGCTTCACTGCCAGCCAAGGTCAACCTACCACATGGTGCCACCCATTTTCCTGTTACCAGTAACGAGTTATCCCTCCACAGAAACCACAGGGCTGTAGAAAAGCACTCTCCTTCTCTGGACCACTAGTCTACTGACCTTGCACAAGTCACTCCTGATATCCTTCATTTTCCTTCTCTGCAAGATGGGTATCTCCTCTAAGATTAATGATTTTGGGACAATTTTCAGCATCACTGAACAGCCACAGTTCAGCACCTTGGAAAATAACATTCCCGAGCACCTCTAGAAAGTCACACTCCTGCATTTTACACTTTATGCAGACAGATTATTTCAGGCCTGCAAAGTGCCACTTGGTTTTATACCAGCAGAGTGCCTCTTCAGATGTTTTCCAGGCACCTCCAGCATCCGTTATACTTCAAACCAAGCCCATCGAGAGCTGATCTGGAATCAGTTTTGTTCAGGAAGAATCCTCTTGCTCAGCAACTGACACAACAAAACAAACAGGAGACTGAATGGGCTGTTATCATCCTGCTCAGCCTGCCGAGTGCAGGGGTGGGCAAGACTCTCCCCTTGGAGCTGCCTGGGCTCTGGTTTTGGTCACGTCAAACACCGCAAGCTCCACCCAGAATACACTGCAAGCTGCACTGTGCATCGATTTCCACTAGTTTTCTAAGCATTAAATGCTCACCAGAAGAAAGCCATGCTCACTTATTACTCACATGACAATCTGAATCCTGCAGCTGCCAGTCCTGTGTATACTTTAATAAGATACCTCAAGAGGCTCGCTTTTCTTTCTTTCAAAATTGCTTCAATCACATTAGAGCTAGACTTCACTGCAAGCTTCCCGAATTTTCTTCATTGCAAAAGGATCTTATTATGTCATTAAAATAATAAACTTCTAAACCAAGAATATGATTAAGGGAGACAAACTGCTTAGAAAAGTCAAATGATGCAAGGAAGGGAGAATGGAAATAAAGAAAAGATCAAGAAATGTGTGGGTGGAACTGATGACCCATCAGGCTACAAAACAAGTATGGAACAAAAAACTGCAGAAAAATCTGTTTTACCATTTCCAATCCTCAGAAGAAAAAACAAAATAAAATAAACAAAGAAAAATCAAGGATGATATTTAGTACTATAAATATGGCTACCAGCAGTCACTCCAGCGGCTGCAAGAAGCATACAAAAATACATAAAAAGGACAAAGAAGTTCAATAAAGGATCTTGTGCTGATTACAGAGAAGCATTAGCTCAGTATTACATGCAAGCTTTAGAGAAAATTATCTTCAATCTTTCCAGCCAAATGTTCTTTGATCCCAGAAGAGGTGAGAAGCCAGGCAAACTCTGCAGTCCAAGTATTTCTGCCTCCTGTTACTAATTTGTCCATCATCCACCAGAGTGCCCAAACACCATGGCCCAGAGATCAACATTCCCTGTAACACTGGGGGTGGGCGCGGACAAAAACCCATGCAAAGACAGGAGGAGGAATGATTCAAGTGTGAACAGGCTCATGGTAATAGCACGGGAATTCAGCTATCTGAACCCCAGGAATAGTTACATGAACTCTGCTTTTGACCTACTCAACATCTTTCCATCTTGTCCAAATCTAAAATTATTATGTTCTAGTATGGAAATAAAGAAGAAAGTGGGTTTTATCCCACCAAGGAAAGATGGAGTCAAATGCTAGTTTGACTGGTGTGGAGGTGGTAGAGGAAAAATTCACCTCCACTGTTACGTTTCCCACAATGATTTCCTGAGGTCTGCAAATGAAGATGGCACCCCAAAGCACACAAAAACCAAAACTGTGCACAAAAAGTTTACTTCATCTAAGCTACACTCCCTCACAGATGTGGAGCAGCCTCCTGCCCTCAATTATTTTCAAGGCAATGCGAAGAGGCAGCTGGTAGAGCTGGAAATAATCACACCCCCCATCCCTGCTATCCTCTATTTAATTCTGATCATTTGAATGTCCTTGGAAGCAAGGACAGAGCTGGGTCACTACTATTCCACAGGTTAACAGTGACATCCCCTGCAAAAGGGCTCCTTCCAGCTGTTAACTATCATCCCTCAGCAGCAGCAGATGCTCCCAAAAACCAATAATGTAATTGGAGACTCATTAAGTCATCCTACACCTTGTTTCTAACTTCTGTTGAAAAGGCAAGAGAAGAGAAAAAGCATGAGAGAACACACACTGTCCAGGTACAGGGAACTTCCAACTGCCCTACCTCTGGGCTTTGAAACATTTAGTTTACTTCAAGCTTATCCTGCCTTCTCAAAAAACAAAACAAAACAAAAATATTAACTTGGGTTGGAACTTAGGAAAGTAAAATCAATTCTCATCTCAATTGGAAACTGCCTCCTGTACCATCATGAGACTCCCTTATATCAGCCTCACTCTCCAGCTTGCAGATACTTTTAAAAATCGTACACGTTACCTCTTGCATCACTCCTGAGATTAATACCCAGAAGGACTGACAGTGAATAGCTAGAAGAGGCACACAAGTACTACCTTCCCCTGCTCACAGTCTAAGAGGAAAACAGTCAACCATAAGCCAAAACTCACCAACAACTTCAGAGGAATCAAAAATGAGTAAAAGTGAGTAGTACGCTACAGCTCTTGCCATCAGCTAATGCTTCCTGGTTTAAGCACTTAAAACGATTCATAAAGATGCAATTTGAAAAGAACATTTCTCATCAGATAAGAGCCTGTCAGGAAAAGCCACACTAGAATTAGCTGATGAGGTTTCACAATTGTACTGGCTCTCTCAAGGCCACGGGCAGGTCAGAAAAAGCACTCTAAACTTGGAGCAAAGAGCAAGCACGAGCTGCTCCTCACTGTCAGCGGAGTCCCTCCTTCCACGCAGTTCTAGAGACTGTTTAAAAGCTCGTATCAGTCTGGATCAAGATCTGACCGTTAAGAGGTGTTTCTTACAGATAGTCCTTCCCACGCTACTTCAGCCTCACCACACTCTCAGAAACCTTCAAGCATTACCCAGCCTACCAAAGTATTAGCAAGGGATTTCTTAAACTGGAAAAAACCCTACCTATAGCACACATCTGTTGTTTGTTATCCAGTGTACCAGCAGTACTATTTCTCTCGCTGTCACAAGGAAAAATTCAGAGGAAAAGATAAGCAGTGAATGCTAACAACAGATTGCAGGAGTATCTGAACACCAGTTTTGCAACACAATGTCTCCCCCAAAAGCAATCTGAAAGCAAGAGCTCTGTCTTGCCAGAAATTTCAATCATATAAAACAGACAACTGGAGAACAGCAAGACCAAAAAAATAGATGACACACAGAGATATGACTGGGGATGCTGCTTATAAATAATCTCTTTCTTTCTGACTCTCCCATCATGGTTTTAGTTTGGTGGGGGGTGTGTTTTGGTTTTTTTAACCTGAGGTTAGGAGGATACAGGTAGTTATATATTTCCCCTTGAAGCATGAGTCAGCCTTTCCTCACGCAGCAGCCTTGGGTGCCAAGAGCTGGAGCATACAGCAACGGAACTCAAAGTTCACAGAAAATTTGGTCATCTGCCACTTCGCATCCACCAGCTGTCAGCAAGCAGCCACAGTTAAATTCAGAAGATGACAGCTATAAGTGCTGCGATGCTTTCCATAAAAATCAAGGCTCAATTAGAATGGAGACCTGTAAGCTACTAAAGCTTAAAAACAAAGTCATCAAGTGAGTTTTAAAGATACTCCAAAAAGCAGATCATGAATCCTGCTTCCCTTTAAGGAATACTAAGCATACTGAGAAGCCACAGTGCCTGCAATAACTACAGGCTTAAACAGATCTGACCAGCATTAAAACTTTATCACGAAACTCATTGCTGTTTATTCCTGCGCTGCATAGAATCAGTCCCTGTCCTCAACTCCTGCCAGTGTGCATATTAGTTTGAGACACACACACACAGAGGAAGAATAATTGGGGTTTTTTTAGTATAATAGTTGATCTGAATTACATTTGACAGGCTATTTTTCTTTCTTCTGGGATCCACAACACAAGGATGTCTACTTTGCACGCATGCTTCTCTGTTAAATTTTGTGGAAGAGAATCCCAAGTAATGTGTTAGGCTTTTGTGAGAGACTGTTCACAACCTAGATAGTCTACTATCATCTCAAAACACTGCAGTCACAAAAAACCCCCAACAGATTATTCATCTAATGATTAGCTAAGTAAGACTATCTGTGATCATCTTTTCTACCTGCAATACTATGATAGTTCCCTTTTTCTCAGAAACACATTAAATCCTTTGATGACTTTGGATATAAGAGATTAGGTAAGCACCATCTGTTAACATTACTGAAGATATTTTATTGCTTTTTAACATTGTAAGTCCCATTCTGCAAATAAAATTCACATAGGTTTTAGCTAGCTTGATCTTACAAGCTCCGACTTTACATCCTTCCTGGGAGAAAATGGTTTATAAGCAATGGCTAAATAAATCAAACCTTGACTATTATCATCTCCCCACCCTCAAAAATCAGTAACAAAAGTATATGTTTTATATTTAACCACTGTTCAGAGAAGTTGCAAGGGTAAGTTTGGGAAAAAAATTATTTAAAGTAACAGCTGTACCAGTTGTCTTCACTTGACAGTAACAGCATACTGTAAGGACTAGAAGGAGAGTTTCCTCAATAAAGTGAAATCACATATACAGGACCAGGGCATTTGTGCAGACTGGAGAACAACCTGCTCCTCACTCTCTCTCCCTCTGATTAAACCAGCACAACCCTGTATATGTTACCATGAAGAGGTGCAGTTCTACTTTGCACTCCCAAATCATCTGCCTTATGCTCTTAAGAGTGACTTCTTTTCCCCCCCTCGAAAGAAGAGGGATACGAAAACTAAGCTCCAGGAATATATCAGCCTGCCATCTTAACACAAATAAAAATCCATGCCAACTCTGTAGTTCTTGTTAACAGGTAGCTTGCTGAATGCATCTGAAAGGTCCGTTTAAGTGGGGAGCTTTTTCTTTGACATGCTACCAGAGTAGCAGTTAGATATGATAAGAGTGACAGAAAACAGGATTCAAGGTATAACTTCATTCTGACTAAAGGCCAAGATCTGTAATTGTACTGAAAAAGCCCAACTCAAGCTCGGAGCTAGCCAGCTGTTTGTGGGAAAGCACTTCCCTATTAGCAAGCTTAACAAAAACCAGGACCAACTAATGCTTCTGCAGGAGCATTGTCATAGCCAACCATTAATCAGTACGTGCAAGCCTAGTGACTTCGCAACTGTGGGTGTGCAAACTGACCTCCAAAGTTGGCGAGCCGTCCAATCCTTGTGACAGGAACCTTCCTCTCCCGGGCCCGCTCACTGAGCTGCAACAGAAAGAGGGGGAAAGGAAAACAAAACAAAAAGAAATCCACAAATGAACTGGGCATATGGTCAGATACCTGCAAATTCAGAGTGCAAATTTGAAAGCACTTGAACAATTCTGTGCTACAGAAAGCTTTTCTTGAATATATGTTATATATATGTTGATTTTCAAGTGAACACACTGCAGAACGGACAGACCTTGAACTGAAACATACACCAAGCAGAGAAGTGGACAAGAGCGTGGGAAAGACAGAAGAGCTGACAACCATGTTTAGAATCCCCATTTTTACTTTCACCTCAGCAGCGCTTATATTTTGAACTTGGAGAAGCAGCGCAATGCCAACCCAACTCCCTTCTGCACAAGGAATTAAAACTCATGGAAGTTTATCAGGTTCACAATACCATAGATAATTCCCCCACGCACAACAGCTGGAACAGAAGCAGCAATACCATTTCATCAAAGCAATATTCTGAGTGAGTGAGTGAACTCACAGTAGCATCTGATACCGGGTTTGGGGAAGGACTCTAGAAGGACTGCAAGACAATACAGGAAGCCACAGGCTCCACTGAGAGGAGCTTAAGTCCAATTCATTCTTCACAGCCAGAGCAAACCAACTAGCTAAAGGGCCCTTCAAGGAGAAGATACTCTTTAGGTCAGTCTTCAAACCTTTGTAGCCTACAGCTGTCCCCACCTGCTCAACATTTCACCCCAAAACCAGGGATGAAATACAGACCATTCGTTACTGTAACATGCATCAATACATTGAGTCTTCATAGTCCAGTGAATGAGAGGAGAGCTGCTGTTAGTATAAAACTGAAGTCTTTGTATGCTTCTTAAACATCCTCTGACATCAGTATATCTGATACAGAGAGAGGGGGCAGGTGTGAAAGGAGAGCCTGAAAAGCTATTGACAGAATAAATATCACAGAGATCAGAGTTAATGAGCACTGACACTTCCCTCTTTTTGCCTCCACAAAAGGGAATAGCCGAAGAGGAAGAAATGAGAGAAACGCAGGAGAAGATGAGTAAGGACAATCCAGTATAGAAACCATAGTATTGACAATTCTTAATTTAAAAAAAAAAAAAAAAA
>VXBL01008587.1:329732-344763 GCA_013400195.1 Aramus guarauna
AAATATTGAAACCATTAAAAAAAAAAAAAAAAAAAAAACAACCACACAAAAAAACCCCACCACAGCACACAAACAACAACAAAAAAAAACCAACCACCACCAACGTACCATCTGTTTGTAGGGTTTCTGCTCTGAACCTGTTTTGGCCTGCCTGGCTTTATCAATATCTTCAGCTGTTAATCCACTAACAGAGGAATGGTCTTGGTGAAAAGCCCTATTTTGTCCAAAGGCAGCAGCAAAAGCATTTCCAGGGTCCCTAAAGCCTCCAAATAACCTTGCATCCATTTTGGGAGGGAAAGGCTTCTGACCCATGAGAGAATCTCCAGTCTCACCAACACTTCTAAAAGGTCCATTTGTAGTGTAAGAGGAAGCAGGGCCTTCGCTGCTGCGTTCGTGAGGCTTGCCAGGGGCAGAGGCGAAGTCCATTGCAGCATCTGATGGCTCTCGGGCTGAGAAGTCATAGTCTTTCCCAAAATCCTCACTGAGATCAGTTAAGTTCTCCTGGTTTTTGCCTAGTTCCTGCAAACAATGATAGAAAGACTTTAAGGGAAGATCTTAAAACCTGCTCCATGCCCAGCCCTGGTCCTCAGAGATGGGCAGAGAGCTAGGCTGTCACATTTCCACAGTAAATGATTTGTAGAGACTCTGGCACTGCAGACAGTTACAGTAAGAGACAGGAAAAAGGAAGAGACCCTGAGGACGCCTAGGATCGCTGGCAGTCTTTCAGCCCCACTGATGGGGCAAATTCATTAACAGCTTCTCAAATACCTGTATCTGGAGACACCTTTTCCTACATACACTGCTGAGAAGGGTCACTAATTGTGGAATTCACTAGAAGCAATATACTGCTCAGAAGCAACAGGTGATGGGAGCTGCAATATTGCATAAGATATGCTTAACAAAAAGCTAAACCTAATAATATTCAGTTCTTACCCCTGCTGCGCTCCCTCCTCCCATCCTGTCCATAATCATGCACTGTCAGCACTTTCAAGCCCAAAGCTACCTGAAGCAATACCAGATATCTACTTACAGGCAAAGCAAGCTAAGTGTTCCATGGCCAGGACATTACTAACTGCAAAATACGTTTCATTATTCAACCACTAAACTATGGCAGGGTTTGTTGTCATCCCTAAATAAATAAATAAAATTCTGCACTTGAAGCAAGGATAGCAGCATCAGGCACAGCAACACTCAAGGCAAGCTTCTCCTGACAGTCTTTTCTGTTCTGTCCTGACCTGCAAGAGCTGCCCCACTAAGTCCAGATATTCCCTACCACTTTTCAATGTGGAAAAAGTATTAATAATTAAAAAAAAAAAAGTCAGCAGCAGAGCATTATCTCCTATTTACTTGTTACTTGACATATTCTAGTTACCTTTCTCAGAGGCAATACCATGGAAGAACTTACAACTATTACAGCCAATCAACAGGATTTTAAATCCTGCTGTGGTCAGGCAAGCAGGCAGCATATTTTAGGCTCTTTCCTAAACACTAATTACATTTCCCTTCCTTACAGAAAAAAACAGAACATGGTCTTTCCTGTTATTCAGCAGGTCTCATGCTATTCTGAACCTCAACATCACAGTGGGGAGGAGAGGAGAAATCTGTTTACAGATGGGGACTGTGGCCACACTACTGGCTGATGATTTCAGGCACAGAGGCCTCTCTACTTCTATACTTAGATTTTAAAACAAATGTCAGATAGCCAAAACCCTGCCACAGATCAAGAGAAGTGAAATACAGTAACTTCACATAAAAGCTTTCCTCTCTTTAAAACAGAAAGTGTTGTAGCTTTGGTAGCAGCTTCTCATGCAACTCATGTACAGAACGCAGGGCAAGCATTCTGCAGGTGTGCTCGGGGGGCTTCTCTTGTGCAGAGAAACAGGAACCGGAGAACCGCATCTCCCTCTCTTCTTGGATGCAAAAGGAGGACAAAGGCAAGACAAAGCATTATCACCATAAACAAACACACTTAGGGTATTTCTATTGCAAGCTTAAATAAAACCAAGGAAAGGCAGGCCTAGATTCTAGGACTGAAGCTATAGAACACCGTCATAGTCTAAGTTTACTGCATAAAAACCATCAAAACCTCGCTCAATTTCTGCTTCAAAAATGATGATCTGAGCTACACTGTCTTTCTAAAGGATGATAATTTTTGATTAAGAGAAATTATTTTCTTAAGACAAGCTCCATGTTTTCAAGAGATGGCAAACATGAAGCTCTTAGAAATCCATCCCCACATCTGGTGACAAAAGCTGCTGCCTTAAAAAAAGAAAGAGAGAGAGAGTCTGACTTTCCTCATGTTCCTCATTTGAAAATCAGTTCCGAAAATCCAGCCTGGGCTGTGAGTGATGAACACGCAAACACCTGACCCTGAGCCATTCTGAAAAATATCATGTGTGCCTATTCTGTCAAGAAAGGAAGCAGCACTGAGATACATCCAATTCACTCTAGAAGAACTCACTCAATTAGTCAAAGGAGAGGTAATCAATGACTGAAGTTTAAAGGAGACTTTAAATAACAAAGCTGCTAGCCACTCTTAGGGAGAGCTTGATCTTTGACAAGATGAGGTGAACAGTGCTCTTCATTTTCAGCATGTCTTAAACACTCAGTAATGGAAACAGAAACACTCTGCAGTAACATTCCCCTCCCATTCCTGTCCAAGCACCTACTGAACACCACAGAAATCCTGGAGAATTCCCAGAGCATTGCAACATCTGTTTTATCAATCCACTGCTTCAGAGCTAGGTTCTAGTTCACGATGCAAGTTCCTAGCCACTGTCACAACAAAACCAAAAAGTGCCCAGAGGAAAAGCAAAACATCAGACTAGACTGTGCACAAAGAGCTTTGCTTACCTGCATTTTCCCCAAGGCAGAACTGAACTGTTCTTCAGCAGCGGCCTGGAGAGTCCTTGCAATGGTAACTGCATCGCCCCCAAGGAGCACCTGCCGAAGCTGTCCTGCCTGGGTTTCTAGGACCGCTTTACTAAGCTTTGTCAAGCCCTTCATGACCATGATGGCATCACCCGCCATGACTGCTGTCTTTCTGTGCTGAAAGATGAAGAAAGAGAGGAAAAAAAGAAAATTAAAAAAAAAAAAGTCAAGCAACAATTTTGCAACCAGTTTCAAGTCGCCTAAGAGCTAGTAGCATATCCCAGACAATCTCCTTCTGCTTTGGCAACCAGCCACCACGGGAACTTGTTTGTGGCTCAGGTAGCACACAGGCAAGCTTCAACGACAGCTAGTTAGCTGTCCTTACCAGGAAAAGCAAGAACTCTCCTTATGACTGTTCATGAGTTAGGATAGCGTTCCAGGACTCCATGCAAATGTTCACGTTACCATTGACTGGGGAAGCAAAGACAGGTAAATGCCAGTGATACTGCAAAGATGGTCTTGACTCCTTCCAAATATTTAAAAAGGATTAAAAGCATTAGCATTTGACCTTTGATTATTATCAGGCCCTGGAACGCATTCTCAGTGCCTGATAGCACAGATGAAGTGCACTGACAACACTCACATCCCATTCCTGCCCAGGAGCTATGCCTGCTCATTTTACATAGCCAAATTTCTTCACCCCCACATCAAAGAGTAAGCTCTGTCTGTTCTCCAAGGGTAGTCTGCTCAGCCCTCGACTTCTAGCTCACTGCTACTTTTAATTGGAAGCTTAAGTACGCTGAGAACACCCACCTACCACAGCATTTGCTAAACACTGCGCTACAGCGCTAAATTTTTTACTCAGTCCCCCTTCCTGTTCAGGAGGCACTTCGTGTCAGATTCATAACACTTTGTTCAATTTCAGTGTCTTCAAATACAAACCAGGCACTGTAGGATGCAGGACAGAGCACATCTGAGAAATACAAGTTCCACCAACTCCTCTGTCTCAGCCTAGAACCAAGCTCAGGCTTAGGACACCGGTTCTCCTACATCACTGTGGTTCATGTAGAAGAAAATCAGGAGTGGCCGGGATGCCAAAACCATTTTGCATGGGAGATTTTCAACCAGTTAGTTTCACTCATCTCTCATCTTCAAAGCACAGTGAGGGTCACAGTTCCAGGGCTGGCTCATCTGCACATCCTCCCACCTCTGTTGACACAGAAGATAACATCTTGTGCCAACGGCATGCCTTTAAGTTCAACCTTACCCATACAGCATTCTCTATAATGATGTAGAGAAAAAAATGTTCTGGCTGCAATACATACCAAGCACTAATCTAAGGCCACATATTTCAGTTATTTCCTAGGTAGGTACACAGGTACCAATTCATTTTTAGAAGATTACACCTATACATGCACTACAACTAGAAACGTTAATAGACTGAAGTAGTACAAATGATCCTGAGTCAACAGCACGCACTGCATTATGCCCTGCTGCAGATCACAAGCAATTGGATCCAGTTACCTTCTCAGGAAACACAAAGCGTCTCACAAACGTGTCTGCTATATCAGTCATGCCAGAGAAGTACGGACTGCTACAGCTAAATTTCTGGGTAAGAACACAATTTTGCTGCAATCGCAGGAGATGTATGGATTAGTACAGCTGAATTTCAGAAACATTATTATGCAAATGCAGGGTAAACCCTGGTTACTGGAATATTTGTTCAACAGCTGTTAATCAGTGATCAAAATCAGGAACAACCACTGTAGCCAGGAAGTATTATACCTTATATGCTCTAAGTATGGTTGTTAGGACAGTCAAGTCTTGCAACGAATCTGGGCTTACTGGGTTAGCTGTAAAAATAAAAGTCAAGCCTACCTAGCTCATTATTCAGTGGTTGTCTTTATATGATCTATCCATATGCTCCAGACCTGTAAGATGTGTTACTTCTGAATCTCTCCAGACTTTAATGACTAGGTTTGGATTTAACATTGTATAACGTACTGTTAAACTTGAAAGCTGCCTGTCAGGTAAGGAAATGTACTCTGTCACCAGGAGGGTTTTTCTTCCACACGCACACCTTCCCATCTTCACACTGGAAATTTCCACATGATTTCACTCAAAGCATTTGCAGGCTGTCCTCGCAACTCAGAGCCAGGCAAAGAAACCAACCAACAGCACAGTACTGTCCTAGCTGAAATGAGACTGTTCAAAGGTTGCCACTACTAAGAAACCAGTGCTTTTACAGTCTCGAGTATTAAGAAGCACAGAAAAGCTTGAATGTAAAAAGTTCACTCCCCTCCCAGGAAGGGCAACAAAAGATAATGCAATATGGATCAATGTATGCTCAGACAACACACACAAACATCTGCTTTTAACATGGATTATTTTTAACTAACAATACTAAAACCATATCCTCCTTTCACCCAAAACCAGCTGAAGGATTTATCTTGAAGTGACAGTTGTTATACACTAGATGTGCATTTAAAAAAAATAAATCTTCCAACAAAAACGCAGGCAAGGTAACAGAACCACAAATGGAAAACATACATTGTGCAATGGGTGCTTGACCCCCCCATCGCTAAATATATCAACAAGCAAAGAGGACCAACCGCCCTTTACAGACTTGGCTATAAAAGACAGTACTGGGCACGTTGCTGCTGATATCCTTCTGACTTCCATGCTACCACCCCCACTTTGCTCTGCACAGCAGTTGTAACCGCCAAGGTACCATGCAAGTGCCTTGTGAGCTCAGAAGCATCACCCACACGCTCCTGTGCAGCGCTGCCAAAGGACAGGCTATTATTAAAAGAGGCCATTTACCCCAGCACCTTGCTGAAATACAGACCTCTGTGTAGCAAATACAAGCCTACAGGCAACTAACTTGCTGTTTTCAATGGTATTTCAGCTTCTCGGCAGGCAGCTCACAGACCCAAATAGAAGCCACAGTACAAGCACAAAGGCAAGGCATGGCTCATGAAGAACTTCAGAGGTCAAACCGAAGAGGAGTCAACAACAAATAAAGGCTGAGAAGGATGAACATGTTTTCAGGAGCAGGACCATACTCCTGCTTTTAAACAGAATTGTATCTACAAGCCATCTCCTTCCAATTCCTCATCTTTTGTACACCAAATCCTTGCCTTTGACAAAGCATGGTCAGGAAAAAGCAGAGGAAACAAAAATAACTGTACTGCAATGATTAATCCTTTGGCAATAGGCATCAGGAGCAAGAAAACATTCAGGTAATGTCTGTACCCATCATCAAGCAATATGAAAGTGGGAGCTAATAAGGGCAATGAGAACTGAACTGGTATTGGAGGCATTTTCCTCAAGTGGAAAAATCCCAGGTTATCTAGTTTTGTAGATCCTACATTTAGCAGGACACATTGGTTAATCATCCTGGGAAAGACACAGAAAGCAGAGACTAACAAGGTTATCACAACCCGAAGGGGAAAGCATGAAGGAAAATACATGCTAGATAATCAAGAAGGAAAAAGACTACACACAAAAAATAAAAGTTAATTTTTGGAATCTTTGTTTTCTTCAATGGAAACGCAGTAAGCACAAGCAAGGACAAGAGACATGAAAACTGAAAGGAAGTACACACTTCTAAGACGACTGGTACGTATCCCCAACGGTACACTTGTGTTAATACGCAGCGCGTACAGCGAGCAAGAGATTTCCCTCACACACACAAGCTCTGTTCATACCACAACTAAATCAATAAACAAGCAGCATAAGCAAGCTCTATCAAAACGAGATTTAAGGAGTGGTTTCAAATAGAATTGGTCCGAGTGTAAAAAGTCTATATCACACTTGAGTCGTCTCCTGAGGACTCGTTATCTAGCACTAGCAAAGTAGGGCACTGCCGGCAAGGAGTATAGACAAGTCGGTTGTGTCTACACAAGCTGTCAGAGCACCTGCTACGCTGGATTGAAGAGGATTGACAAATGTCAGTCATGAGAAACTTTCCGAGAATAGGCAGGGGCACAGTTTTTGCTTAGTAAACTTCTCAGTTGAATGAATCTGGAAAACACCCACAGCTCCTAGCAGGAAGAGGCTACAGCCAAGTCATCCTCAGACACCAGAAAAGGTCTAGACAGCAGGCAGAGGGGCTTGAGTAGATGCCACAGTGGTAGGTAAACTATCTCCTGACATCTCACCAGATTGTTGTAACGACAAAACCAAGTCAATGATTGGGATGCTCCCACATGCAACGACCACCTGCCTCACAAGCCACCGTCCTCTAGTGCCCAACTGCAGCGCATTGCGTCCCTTCAACATGCCAGACTGCTGGACTGAAGGATTAAGCAAGTATAGCAAGATGCTCAATAGTGGCCAATAGCGAGGCCAATAACAGAAACACAAAGCCTCACAACAGGCAACAGATAAATTCTTACATTTGTACTGTTTTCAAAACACATCCCTCCATTCATTCCCCTTCTTTTCCACGTGCCAACATGTACCCCTACAGACACACAGACCAGCTTCTGACTCCTTGTGCTTTTTTCCAGATGCTTGTACAGTCAAAAACCTTACTCATATATACGTACACACACACACTTATATATAGGACTGACCAACTTTAAACACAACAAGACTTCTAATCAAATAGAAATATACCAGAAATATTTCTGAAAGTTTTCTGTGCATGACAACATAGCCTCTTTCAATGTAAGGGAATTCCATCTACCATCAACAGTTTTGCTATCCACTCAAGAAAGCAGCTCATCTACTATTGAATAATAATAATAATAATAATAATAAACCCCGCAACAAAAGCCACCCACCAACCAAAAAACCCCACCAAAACCCTAGCAGTTTTGCAATAGCCCATATTCCCCATATCAGGTCTGCAGAAGTTTAGCTGCCTTCTTTATCTCCAATTTTTCTTTTAAATAAATGAGACAAAAATGAAAAAAATATTAGGCTGGACAGGTAGTAAGGCAGATAATTAAATAACATGCTGCCAAAGAAAACAAACAGTCTCTATGCCTTCCCCCCCCTTCCTATTATCCATTACCACAATCACTCTTATCTTAGTTGTATCTAGACAAGGGCTATAACCCTGGAATCAGTGTTACAGCCACCCACACCACCAGAGTGAGTGTGGCAAGAGTATGAAATAAAAATAATAAACACTACAAACAAGATACAAATGACCAAGTACTCAGCACATTTGTTCTGCGGCCATACTTATTTTGAAGTTAAGCTACTGCTGGTGTATTATTCATTAATCTGTTCTGTAACTGATCTTTTACAGGTTTTTTCCATTTCTTTTTACGTGCGTTGCCATACCAACCCTTTCACACAATCCTTTCACTCATGGCCTTTTTCAGTTCCATCAAACACCTCCCCACCGGTTCCTTTGACACCAGATTTCCAAGCCCCTGCCTAGGCATATTTTCATTAATTGGATTCCTTGGGTTGCCGCTGACCCAAATTTTAACCATGCAGGGCACAGAACAAACTGCATTTTCAAAGGAGAAAGTTGTCATTGTCCTTTAAATCAAACTGAAGATCTACCTTGCTTATCCTTCATTCTTCCCCTTTCCCACATCTCCCATGTACTCAAGCTCCAAAAGAAGTGTCTTTAAAGACCTGACCTGCAGCAGAACTAAGGACTCCGGTATTTGAGTCCTGCCCCGTGGCTCTGACTCAAACCTCCTTAAACTGAATTCATCAAGTCTCTGAAAGCTGCTTTCAAACTGCCCTTGCACACAGCTGTTTGCCAATGCCATTTAAAACAAACACCTTTGAAGGGCAGGCGGAACTTGTTTGCTCTCTAATCATTGCAAGAGTGGTACACCCACTGATAAAAGTGAGCTGCTTGGCAGACAAATGCATCTTTCCACCAAAATTCAGAAGGCTTAGCGGTCATTTTTGGCAAATGACAGCTATTCAAAACCCAGTATGAACAATTTTCCCCATAAATGGCTTGACACACAACACAAGAGTGAAAAGAATGCTTTGGGCACTTTAAAAGTAAGCACAGTCTGCTTTATTTTAAGCACAGATACATCAATGCAAAGTGAATGCTCTGGACTGATGGCTCTATTTACTTCTTTCTGGACGATGTCTGGGGACATGGCAAAAGCGTAGTCACAGCCCACGTGCCTGGAATTAACAGAGTCTCTTTCTACCCTGGCCACGGATCTAGAAATAATTCACTCACAATTAAGATCCTAGTGGGAGAGAGCGCGTTCCCTCATTACGGGCCACTTCCTCGGCCGATACGGCTTGACACAACACACTAATAAATTCTGTCCCGGGCGCATGTTGTTTCCCATTACACCGGAGGTAGATCCCACTCAATCGTGATTGCAAGGCTACCACTCATGCGCTTTCCCCCCAAGAATGAACTCTGTGCCTTCTCCTGGGAAATAAGTATTTGCGGTCAGGGGACAAAACACGTTTCATTTACCTCATTTGCAGGCCTTTAAAATGTACTATTTGGGCAACAAAGATTTGGGCCACTGGGCCAACCCGGTTCGGAGTTGTATTTATACCTAACATCCTATCTTTGTATTATCTATGTTACCAAGAAGAAAGGAAGAACAAAAGAGGACAAGGAAAACCCAAGAGTGTTGGTCTGTTTATGCACTGGGCAAAGCTTAGAACAAGCCATTGCACTGCATCCTCTATGTGCCTCAAAAGCCATGAATAATTCCGATAATTCTGCAACTAAAGTTACTTCCTATGCATGTGGATCTTTCATCCAGCAAGGACAACAGAAAAATAAAATAAAATGGAGCATAACCACAAAACACATAGATTAATCTGAGATTCAGGCAGATGCCTGTTTGAAGCATATACTTAAGAAACAGAATTACTTCAAGCTGAATTAACACCTTTATTAGTTTTCATAGGAAGCTGACGCGAAAGCGCAGCTTACTAGTCCCAAGTCACCCCTCTGTCAGTGTTAGCATCCAGCATCACTTTAAAAGACAAATCCACCACATCCATATAGAAGAACTCTAACCAGCAGTACTGATCAAATCCAAACACTGTGCTTCAAACAAAAAAAGTAAACATCACAAACATCTCCCCGCGGGTTTGCAGAGCGGCTCTGGCAGTCACTTCCCCAGTCAGGGCAGAGGAGACCACTGAAGCTCAGCTCCCCATCTGATGCCCAGCTCCGCAGCGTTAAGCTCTGCCCAGGGAACCAACAGAGCTCCCCGCTGGCCTCATGCTCTGAACTGGAACGGAGAGCATAAATGAGGGAGGTTATTAGTGTGCCATTAAATGCTTTTTTATTTTTATTTTTTGCACACACTGTTATGTTGTAATTGTTTTTATTGGAAGTTTTAGCTTTCTGAAAGCAAGGAATTGGAAACCAATAAAAAGCTATGCCTCAAACAAGTGCAGATTCCTTTAGACTCAAATACACCATTACTTAAGACAAAAGTAATGAGAAAAACAGCAGCTCTTCCTCTTGCATTTCAACACACATCACTCTTCACTCATAAATCTCAAAAAGCTACAGAAAGCAGACTGATATCAAAGGTCTCAACTTCAGAGGGAGGAGAACACGTAATCCAGCCAAAGTTACACCACATGTCAGTGATGTGGTTGGGAACAGAATCGCAGCTCTCTCCAGAGTACACCGATCCTTACAGTGCACAACCTATATATACCCAAGTGTCCTTTAAATATCCACCCCTACAGAGCTAAAAGAAACAAGGATTTATAGCCCAGCTTGCTGACCATCTCACTGTATTATTAACAGTCGTATCCAAATGATTAAATGCCACACCAGCAATGGTTTCGAGTCAGAACCTTCCTAACTATATATAAGCTTCTGGAAAACTAGGCGCACCCTGTAACTGTACTGTACGGGTATACAAAGATATTTTGCTTATTATCCTTTTTGTAGACCAGGACAGAAGCAGGCAGGCTATGTCTTGAGTCACTACATTACAAAGTCAGTAAGAGGTACCCCACACACATCGTGTCTCTCTGGGTAGCATAGACACGTCCTCTGCTCACATGGTGAGCATAACCCTTGTGTTATCATCGTGAACAGCAGGTCAAACACCACAGCCTCCCACTATTGATCCTGCAGGCATACATGTCTATATAGATCCCATGACTTTCAACCTTGCCCTGGAAGCTAGGGTTAAGTTCAAATTTAGTAACTTACAACACATCCTTGTCTATTCATAGCCCCCTTACATACTAACCTCCTAGCTACAGGAGCTTTCTTTTTTCTGGCTGTGCTAAAACCTCCCTGTAAGAAGAGAAAAAAAATAAGATGCAAGAAGAGGACCATAGGCAAAAGAAGACTACTTCAAGACGACATAAATCGATCTCTGTGCTGAGGGGGACCATTGTCTGTCAGAACCTACAGCTCCTGCATTACAGCTCTGCCACAGTCCTCAGACAAGTTATTTGTGTCAGTTCCTACTTGCCACACATAGGTATTTTTGACACTAGGGTAAATAAGAGTAATAAACTCTATATTTCCCATAACTTACTACTAAACCTAATCTGCAAGCTCTCATACCTCATACAGAATCTGTAATTTACAATTATTTATGGTCTCTCTGGATAGATTTTATCAAATCATAGTCTATATAACATAAACATATTGTTTTTCCAGACTAGAAGAGCCAAAGTTTTAAGCAGCTTACATAGGTCCCTTTGAAAATCCCAAATTTTCCAGAGTGACTTCTGAATGACCATGCTGCACAAAGCTTTGCTATGCAATATAAAAGTCTAGGCTCACCAATTTTAGAAGAGTTCTCCAAAAGAAACACTCAATCCACTTACTGCCCAGGCACTCTCCCTTCCATCTCTTTCCTAGTCCCCATTATTCTCTTGATGAGCACTTTGACCGTATCAGACTAAGACGAAGATTTAATACTCCCAAATGGCACAATTCAGACAGTAGAAGAGCTGTGACGTTTCAGAATACGTCAAGCCTTTTTATAGTACGTTTGCTCAGCAGATCCAGAAAAAACGAAGCGTGCAACTGGTGAAAAAGGAGATGTGAGTAGCAATGAAAGGGCTACATAAAGATCTAACACAGAAAACCAGGACAAACTGTAGAGGCAAAACAAACACAGTAAAAGAATGTTGTAAGCGGAAGCTATTACCTGCACAACACAGAACAGCTCTAGGACCACCTAGACCACAAGCAGATCATCTTTTGTGGTGTCTGTACATACAGAATCTACATAGTCTTTAAAAAACCAGAGTCTTATGCAGTTTCCAGGAAAAAAAACAAAAAAACAAAAAAAAACACAAAACCTTATTTAACTCTGTATATGTGTGTAGACTTGTTTAAGCAGGCATATAAATCTGTAAAGTTTCTAGAAGCCAACTCTACGGATTGACAGGTAAGTTTTTCAAAGCAACTAGTGTTATTTTCTTAGCGCTGCTTACAGCGTAGAACACTTCATACTAAATGTCTGGGAACGTAAGATGCTTCATCTAGCTCTACACCCCTCCTGACTGACAAAACACAAAAGCCATAAAATAAGGTCACAAAAGCCATTAAAATAAGGTGCAGAAACACAACTGTTATTTCCTGGTCTTTCTCACCAGCTTAGAGAGGTTTAACTTTGTCATCTACTGTAATGGGCCGAGGGGAAGAGGCAGGAACAAAGCAAGTGCCTTCTAAAAAAATGGAGAGCATCTTTGCATCTAAAGATAGGCACGTGTCAATAAAATGAGCTTTCACTGCTGGGTGGGAAAGCAGACTGAACTCCCTCCTCACACTACCGAGCTTTACTGTTAGCTCACATTTTGGCTCCATAAGCGAGTAACTTCTCTTTTTCAGGTACTGAAGGAAAGCACGCACTCACAGAACAGGCAGCACTTTTAAGCACTTTTATAAAACAAGAGAGAGAAGCTACTCTTCTAGAGGTGCTCTGCCCCAGAATACACAGATCTCAGTAAGGCAAAAAGCCTCCTCTTCCAGACTCCTTTCTTAGACAGTTTTAGAGGGAGAAAGCCGGGAGACCTACAGACACTCAGGAGACAGGATATCTAAATACTGCTTCAGAAGTCCTAAGCTGAACTGGTCCCTCATCAGTACAGATGCATTTAAGGAAGAAATGCTTATTCATGCATCAAAAGCTGAGTCCTGAGATGTGTTCAGCAAGCCAGCTGGACCAAGCGAGCTATACCATGCACACTGACACACAAGATGAAAGACCACAAGACACATGCCGACCCCAGATCCTTGTTAGAACAATAGGGGAAGAAAAAAAACAAAGCAAGAAAAAAAACCAACCCCACAGCAAAACCAAGTCAATCTTCACCTACAAAAAAAAACAAAACAACAACAAACCCCTCTGTCACCAACCAACCAGTTTAATGTAAAGGGAAATTAGAAAGCAGGAATTCAGCTGCTGTCCCTCTTCCCTCTCAGTTTCTAGAAAAAATAATACAACCCAACAAAGCAGGTGTGAAACAACAGACCACCACTTGCCTGTAAAAGGACTACTGGAGAACTAGAAACCAAAAAAAGTTCTGTTCTTGCTGCATGGATGCAATACGAGCTATTATTAACTTGCTCTAAATATCACAAATGAAATAACCAGAGCTGCATCGCATAGCACAGAATTCTCCTTGACAGCAACAAAACAAGGTGATCAACACTCAGACGGTAAACATGTAAGGGAATTCTCCCCATCTTCTGACCTTTTCTTCTACTTATCACACCACTTTATTTTTAAGAGGGAGACACTGTCAAAGCACAGCAGGTCACCGATTTTTTTTCCTCCCTCTTAAGTAACACTGGACAACATACAACTGTTTATTCTGAGCGTATCTTATTCAAGGTTACCAAGGTCATTGCTAACTAACAGCAAAGAAAAAGCATTTACAAAATAAAGAAGTAAGTCTCCTGGTCTAAGAGAAAGCAGACTGATAAGCACACAAACGGCAGCTAAACTTTTCCTTCTAGAGATATATGGAAGAGAGACAAGTTCTTATTACACAGCAGAGAAACGCAAGACCACCAATAGTCTGTTTAAATGCCGATCCGCTTTCAGCCTTTAACTCAGAGCAATTTCTAAATCCCTTCAGAAGTCTTTTCCCGAGCTGCTATTGGCTTTGGCCAGTATCCTTCTGCACCCAGGGCTAAGAATTATTTTGCATACACTCCAGTTCAGTGAAGCAATCTAATTTAAAGACAAAGCAACTCAGGAAATAAAGTTCAAAAGTTGTTAGGTTAATTCTTTTCAGAAAAACAATACTTTGGGCTATTGAAAGAAGAGTCTTTTATTTCCTCTCATGGTTTTGTTTGCCTAAATGAAGTAAAAAAAAAAGTTTGCTTCATTTTTATTAAGAGTAACTTCCTAACTTCTTTATTTTTCATAATGCTGACCACAAAGTTTGGATTTTCGTTGCATGGAGGGAATGCAGAAGACAAATTCCCCACCTACATTCCTTCTGGGTGGGACACGAGTGTGTTGGGGTGCCAGACATGTTGTTGCGTGAACTAGAGTTCTGCAGAAATTAGGATGGTCGGTAAGTATGAAAGCAACATCATATAGCCCAAACTTTTATATCTGTAGTTATTTATAGGTACCTGTTGATTCAGCATATTTATTCAGTACATGTTTAAAACTAAGTATCCCCCTATTAATTCCCGATCGCTTTGTCACAAAGACTCTACAAGCCTGTTAGCTTACAGAAAATAAGATTATTTTCCCCAAACCAGAGTTCTCACGGTTTCTTTCCCTGCCTTTCACCCGCAGGCCAGCTGAGAACAGGTTTGGTTGATGTCCACCTTCAGCCAGACGCACGGAACGGTCCCAGCCAGGGAAAGAAGGGAGGCTGCAAACCAGAGCAGCCCGGAAAGCCAGCGCGCACCCGCAGGCGGCACAGGACCAGACCCTGCATCTTCTTCTGCGACCTCCACGGCGAGACAGCAAGGAGCACACCGCACCCGAAGCGAGCTGAGGTTGAACGTACAGAATATTCTGCGCACCGGGCCGGGCCGGCGGAGGGACACCGTCCCCTCGCCGAAATAGAGGGGGGACGGACGGACGGACGGGACGGGACACCGNGCCGGCCGGCTCCTGGCCGTGCCCGGCACCGCGGGGCTCGGGCCGCCGCTGGCACGGCGCCGCCATTGCCCGCCGGACCCCGCACACGTGTCCCCGGCGGGGAACGGCGGCCCCCGCGGGGCGGCCCCCCGGCCCAG
>VXBL01008587.1:344920-362789 GCA_013400195.1 Aramus guarauna
CCGGGTACCCCGCAGCCCCTTTCTCCCTGCCGCCGTGGCCGCTCCCCACAGCTCGGCCTGCGCGCCCGCACCGGCACAGCCTAGCTAGGGGCTACCGGCTTCGCCCCGCCGCCACCGCAGCGCTCACCTGGCCGCTCCGCTACCCCGCTCCGCGCCCGCCGCCGGGGCCCGCGCGCTTGTTTACCGNACTGCCGCCTCCCTTCAGTGGTGGGCCGGCTCCCTCCGTGCTGGGGAGCTCCTGTAACGAGTGGGGACCGGCCCGGGTGGGGGTGTCAGTCAGAGGTGGGGGTGTCCCGCCGCGGGCCCGGCCGGCCGGGCGGGGGGGGGTGGTCCCTCGGCGGGAAAGAGCGGGGGTTGGGCAGCGCTCGCACCCCTCTCCTTCGGGAGGGCCCGGGGGGGTCGGTGCTCAGGCAGTCCCGCCAGCGCTGCGGGGACGTCGGTGTATCCGAAGAGCTGCACAGGAGCCCGGTGCCCAGGAGCCACCCGGCACATCCTGAGCGAAGGGAGCAACTCCATTTTGTGGCGCTCCGCGTCCAAGAAACCTTTGTACGTGGATGCCAGTGTGATTATCAAAGCATTGGTTTAAAATGACGGTTGATACTGCTCAGGCCTGTGTGGGAAACTGCACGTTTGTATGCGTGTTGGGAATAAAAATCACGCGTTGTTTCCTACAGGTTGATTCCAGCGATGTGGTGTCTCAGATGCTGCAAGGGGCTGGTAGTAACAGCTAGCTCTGTGCTTTTCTGGATGTTCTGGTAAGCGCCTGACTCTGTCAGCAACTTTCCTGTCTGAAAAATAACAATACATTCTTTATGGTGCATTTGCCACACGGCTGCATTAGTGCAGGAGTGTATTTCAATGAGGTTTGGTGATTAAGTAGTTCATTTCTTCTTAAAGCAAATAGGATTCATAATTCTCCTCTAGTCGTAGCGTAACTTATAGGAGTGACCAACAAACAGCCCCGAGCTTTAATTTCATCAGTGTCAACTGCTTACTTTGGCCGGCCTTTTCAGCTAACTGGTAGCTTGAATTGAGCACTTAAATCCACTCTGTAGGACCTGTATCAAAGTTAGTGGGAGCTGCGAGTACTGTGGATTTGTGAAGATGGAAACTGGATAAATGGTCCATGATAAGCGCGTATAGGCATTTAACTCTATGCAGCCCCTTGGTGAGTACTACTGCCAACCTGTGAGTGCCAAACTTCCCCCCCTTCTGTAAAGGGGGATAATTATATCCCTTATCTCCAGCTGCTCATATCAAAGGTTATTTGACGGGTATTTATGAACACACAAAATATTGTTCAAATATGACGTATATTCCTTCATGTTTTTATTTTAAAAATTAAAAATATATTTACAAAAATATACGCTTCCCACCCAACCCACACTCAGCTTTCCAGGTAAGCCATGAGAAGGTCTCTGCTGGGCACTGAACAGACAGCTACAAATAAATTTAGCAAAACTCATCACCCAGCCATTATCTGGATTGGAAGCAAGCCCCAGTCAGTATTGGAGAGGCTAGATTTGAACTTGAAAGGTAAAAAAAAAAAATTCCCTGGGGAAGACACATTATTGACTTAATTGCTCTACACACAAGCTGTGCATAGACACAAAATATCTGAAATGGAAAGGCCAAACATGACACTTTCTCATGTTTGAAAATGGGATTGAGACTGGATGTGTTAGATGATGCAAAAACATGGCTGCAATAAGATACCAGCCTTGAAAAGTTTTGTCAAAAAAAAATGCCTATTTTTCTTAATTCAATACCGACACCTCCAGAACTGCATGGGAATTAACTGTTCTATTTGTGGTTAATTCCATAATATTTTCTCTCAAAGAAGGATTATCTTAACCCTCACCTGGAAAGAGATATGTTTCAGTAGTCTTTTCTAAGGACAGTCTTTTATCTACTCCTGTTCTGAAATTGGAATGTCAGTTCTGAGTTTCTGTGTAACATCACTTTGCTTGCGTCAACTCGGCATTAATTGTGAAATATGTCTTACTCACTGTGCTGAGCATGGAGAATTGCACGGGTTTCTGCATGGGCACGCTGTCATAGTTTGAGATGTAGGCAGAACAAGCACAGGATAAAGCTCTCCCCATCTTTCAAAGACAAGCCTGGCTAGTTCCCTTTATTCCCACATGGTAAACCATTGGGTATTTCTGCCACTGCTGTTCAGTTTGCATCACACCTTCTGTTGCCAGGCTTTCTGCAGCCTTAAAAGACCCCTTGAACTTGAGCGCAGGGCTAGCTCTGTCTATACTTAGACTGAGGAAGAGAGAAGTGTCTGTTTTCCCACCCAATTTGGAATGCAAAGAGGTATGGTTGCAAGCTGGACTGAAGCTGCTGGGAGCAGATACCTCATGCCCTTTTTTGTTACTTTTTAGTTCTTGAGGGGACACAGGGCAGGACACCAGGACTCAAAATCCAGAATCCGGAGGCTAACTTTTGTGGGAACGGTTGCCTAGTTGTGTCCACAATCCTAAATAAAAAGGTGAATGTGGCTGTTGTGGTGGCAGCTGGCAGCTAAAACAATACACAGCCGTTCACTCACTCCCTCCCCCTGCAGTGGGATAGGGGAGAAAATTGAAAAGAAAAAGGTAAAACTTGTGGGTTGGATAAAGACAGTTTAATAACCAAAAAGAAGGTAACAACAGTAATAGTGATAAAAGAATATACAAACCACATGATGCACAGCACAGTTGCTCACTACCCAGAACTGATGCTCAGCTAGTTCCTGAGCCATGTCACCTCCCAGCCAACTCCCCCCCCATTCTATACTGAGCATGACGTCATATGGTATGGAATATCCCTTTGGCCAGCTGGGATCAGCTGTCCTGGCTGTGTCCCCTCCTGGCTTCTTGGGCACCCCCACCTTCTCTTTGGCAGGCTGGTATGAGAAGCTGAAAAGTCCTTGACTGCTTGGCAACAACTAAAGTATTAGTGTGTTATCAACATTATTCTCATCCTAAATCCAAAACACAATATTATACCTGCTGCTGGGAAGAAAATTAACTCTAGCCCAGCTGAAACCAGGACAATGGTGTATGTCCTGGAGGAATTGTTCCATGGAAGAAGCCGTGCAAGATCTCCCCGTAAAATGGAGGAAAATGGTAAAAGAGAAAAAATACTGTCAATATTTGGGATTGGTTTAGTGCTACCAATTATGAGATTTACAGCCCTGAACCCTGCAAAAAAGAAGGAGCAGAGTGCTTTACCTCAAAAATAGACCAAGGAGTCACCCTTTCCTTCAGAAAGGCTATCAGTGGTGGATAGCCTTGTGGTTAGCAGTTCCCATGGGGGCTTTGGGAGGTCCAAATTCAGGTTCCCTCTCTGGTTGTGGAGACTTGGAGCACTCCACCCTCATATTGGTACCCTAATCGTTATGCATGCTCTTGCCTTCTCCTCTGTCCAGCCTTATTCATATTATTTATTATTATGCTCTAGACAGTGGGAAAGCTCAGCAAGAGGAAATAAGAATGGAGCACTCCCCCATGCCATCCAAATCCCAGACAGATTTAGTCTGGCCTTGTGCAAACTGTGCCTTGCTCAGGGGCAGGAGACAGGGACATGAATCCTGTGGGGATCACCCCAGGCCACCCCTTTCTGGTTTTGTGCCCTCCACCAAAAGACTGTACGTAAAACAGCAGTGACACCTGCTTTGAATCAACTGTCAGAGTTTGTGTAGGAGCTGATCAGCTACACGTGCTACGCAAACACTTGCCAGATAAAGCCCTTCCAAGTGAGATAGACAGAAGAAACCTAGGAAAATTCTGTGTAAAAACCTAAACATTGGCATCCATTGATGCCTTAGTGCCTCCAGTGTGATGTGACAGCAGAGTGAAGTTGTTGCAGGTTAAAAGTTTTTACTTCAGTGTCTAATTCTCATGTAATTTTTGTGCTGTACATCTGCAATCTTTTGCAGATCTGTGCAACGCAGATCTGCATTTACAGAGCAAGCCAGAGCAGTCCTGTGAAAAAGCAAGTTCCCAGATTTTGAGGAGTCTCTTGATTACCTGTAAGAACAAAAAGTGAACATTATTAAGAAATCTGCCACAACGCATCTTTGGCATTACAACTGTCATTTGCTTCTCACATCTTGTTCAGTAGTGTTATGTTCAGTCAAATTTCAACATACTTGCTGCCTTACCCAGAAACATGAGCATTTCTAGCAAGAATCATATACCTATGAGGATTATATAAATCAATCTTTTATTAAATTATAATAAACATGTGATAAATTTGATTATAAAATATAAATTGCAATACAGATATAAATACTATAATGATACATCTATCATAATATATTATATATAAATGTAATGGAAATTCTAATAAATTTAAATTATAACAAGTAATGAGTCACACTTCCCCAGAACCTTCTCTCTACTGATATTAAAATGGTTTGTTGAAGATTATTTAATTCTCAAAATGTCCTGATTTTGCAAGTCAGAGAGAGGTCAGTACGTTACCCAAGGTCAGTGGGAAAGCTGGCTGCAGCAGTTGGAAGTCCTGACACTTTAGCCGTGCCATCAGATCTCCTCATATTGCCTGTTGATACTTATATAACAAAGAGCTTAATGATGCAATGTCATGACATGCATCAAGAGCTCTGCTGCAGGTCTAGGGTAAAAGCAGCAAGAAAGAGACCGGGAAGAGCGAGTCCAGGGCTCTTTGTGACTTCCAACAGGGTCGGTGTCAGCCTTTGGGTGGGGTTGCTTTCCTCCTCCTGTTTGCTGTTTTCCAAGAGGAGCCTGTTCGCTCACCACCCAGCAGCCCGGCACGTACTGGGTGCCAGGGAACACCCAAGAAAAGCTCTGGCAGTTTTGGTGCTGACTGCTTGGAAGAACCCGGCTTCTTTAAAGCCACGTACAAAGTGGGCCAAGTTCCCAGAGAGGAATATGGAGAGGAACTGACCAGAGTGGCTAAACTACAAACAAAAAAAGCTGGAGAACCAGAGCCTGGAAGGATCTTTGGGCCCTGCAGTAAGACGGGCTCCATTGCATTGCAACAGGAAGTAAGTAGGCAGGCAACTAACCTGCAGAAAAAAAGCGTTAATGGAGTCTCAATTAAGCAGCTATTGGTCATGTCATTAGGTTGACAAGTATCCAGGCTATTCAGAGAACACTCAGAAATCCTCTTGCATATGACAGGCTCAAGCTGTTTCTCCAACCACAATAAAATATACGTCACCATCCTTCTCCCATGTTCACACAGCTAACCACAAAGCAAAAGCTGCTCTGGAAATGTTTCTCAGTCCTCCTTCTCCAGGCAACCGCTGAGGCTCAGATAAGCTGCCTCTTGGAGGGGTTTTTGCTTTGTGTTCACTCATCTTCTTTAGAGGTTAATTTCTCAAGGGCAGGAGGAACATCTTATCTGACTACGTAGATTTATGATGTTCATCAACATATTATAATAATATAGGGATGATGAACTGGAACAGCTCAAGTAGAAGTCACTGGACAGGTGGCTTGGTTTTAGTAGTTAACTTGTAGGTATTTCAAAACTTTGGCAGGTTTCAGTGACGCTGTTTGTACCATATGTTATTTACATGGCTTTATGGCCAAGAATGAGAGCAACAGCCTTGTAAAGAAATGAGATCTGTCTGACTCAGACAGTGGTAGATGCACGTCCAGTATCATCATAGGATCCAAATGATGAGCTATTTTTGTAATGCTTAGGACTACTCTGATTCCTGAACTGCGTATTTTCATCCCAAAGCACTCGGGCATTCTTTGCACTTGCCCTTCTCTCTCCCCTCACTGCAAGGGGATGGAGACAAGGCTCCATTTCAGTTAGTCAGTGAGCACTTTATTTTTAAGATGATTTTGTGCTGTCGAAAGGAGACAGGGTGGCAGTTCTCGAGACAAGTGTTTTCTGTCCAAGAGGAAGACACAGTGCAGGGAGCAGGATGGGTAGTCCATGGTTTCCACTCCCATTTTCCTTCCAGGGTGCTCAGCGAGCAGCCTTGCTCCACACAGCTGGAGAGGGCAGGGAATGCCAGAGGGGCTGCTGGAGGGCCCCGAGATCCCTGGCTGGGAGGAGGTGGGCAGGGGTGGCCGTCACGTTCTGTGGAGAGGAGAGGACTACTGAAGGGCTGCCTTGTCCCTTAGTTGAAAAAAAGGAGGGGGAAGAAGACAGAAAACCCTCCCCTTTGCACCCTAGGTTTTGCCTTGCTGAGAAAGCTGCCTTCACAGCAGGGCCTCCGTGCCCCTGCTCACACGGCTTGCCTGTTCCGTGTCACCCAGAGAGGGGCCGCTTTGGGGAAGGAAAGGTGAAGGCTGTCAGACCACAGAGGTGATTTATTATCTCCATGGGTCTGCAGGGAAGAGACCAACAAAGGCCTGGGAGGCCAGCATTGGTAGCAAAGCTTAAGACTCGAGCATTTCTTGTCTCTTGCCATTACCTATCCAGAACAGACTGCAGCGGCTCTTGACAGGGTGTCTGTGGCTCATGCTATACAGCTCCAGGACATTGACTATACAGGACCAAACTCTAATAGGAGGTGGGCACAGGCCCACCAGTGTTGGGATTATCTCTAATAATTATTTGGAGAAAAGGTAGCAAGTCTACTCGTCAGGCATTTTAGAGGGTGCCCACCTGGATTTCTCTTCTCGGCTACCAACATGTTCATCACTGACAGAGGATCGCCACAAAAAGTTGTGCAGCACATGAGGCATATGCCACCCTGCTGTGCTCTGCCGTGGTTCATGCCACTCACAGCTCCCTCCAAACTTTGCCACATGGGTGCCGAGCAGGTACCGGGTGCTTTGGAAAGTTGGAGACAAGCCCATGGGGGTGCAGTATGTTGAGAGAAGGACAGTGCCAGGTGGAGAGGCTACAGATAGAAGCACTAAATGGAAGAAAGTGATACCAGTCCTTGTCTTTGGATAGCGTGTGGGACAGTGTAGGGCAAGGACAGCCACCTTGCCCCTGCCACCTTAGCAAAACATTCACAATATCACACTTGTCTGTTCAAATTCTGTTGCACAGCAGTGCTTTTTATGGGTATCAAAGCCATTTTGGATGAGATGAAGTTGAAAAGTGCAGCAGTCTGATTAGCAGCTGTGTGCTTCAAGAATACGGTACTTCTGTTTCTCCCCAGATCTGTGAGACTCGGTTAAACATTATTCAGCCTGTAATTCTTCTTTATCTCTGCGCTAGATGGATCAGTTGTTTCTGCTCATTGTAAATTGCGTTTGCTTGCATAGTTTGGTGAGTGCTTTGCCCTCTCCTCTTGCCACCTGATTGATTACACGTACCGCAATCGATCCTGCACAGGCATAGTGGAAAGGCTCAGTTCTGTGTAGCTTCCAGCCAGGATTCGCGTTACACATGATAACTAGCAAAGCCATTCACCCCCTGGGTAAACATGGCAAATTAATTTTGAAGCTAGGCAAACAGAAGCCAGTCCTTTGCCTGCATTTAGCCGCTCTAAAGAGCCTTTTACAAAGGACAGGAGGGTTGTCTGGAACAGTTTGCGTAGAGTTGTTCTAAATGGGAAGGCAGGCTGGAGCCAGAGAATATGAGAGAAACAGAGCTATTTCTGAACACTTTACTGGAATTAAGAATTAACGCTAGTGATCATAGGTTGCTCTGCTGGCTAATGGGGAGCATACTGCCAAACTCAGCCATTGCCCCCAGCTTTTGGCAGGGCGTTGCCATGTGTCACATCGCTGGATAGCAGTGAGCCACCTTGCCCCAGGCTGGAATTGTCCCCAACACAACATGGTTTTTTTTCAGTGCCCTGAGAGCTGGTCCTTGTTCTGGCTTTCTGGCGTCTTGCCTCGCTGTCCCAACATGCAGCCAGGTGTGGGAGCGAGGCAGGGAAAGCTGCGGAGGTTTTTTGAGTGCCTGTGTGGCAAATGGACAAACGCATAAGCTCCATCCACTTGCCTGAAGGTGATTCGGAGATAGTCCCGACAATTTACTTCTAGCAGTCAATGTAGGAGGAAAGCAGAGTTATTGCTGCCTTTGGATGTGGACTGACACTTTTTTCTGCTTTGCTGTGGCTATCGATCCAATTCCTGAGGTCAGTTGAGAACTGCATAATCTGACTGCTAGTATCTACATCTGTGTCTGCATACCTGGAGAGAGAGAGATTGATTGGTGGCAGAACATCCTACTGACACGTATCTGAGCGCAGCTAAGAGGGAGACGCCAGCAGTTAATACAAGCCTCTGGAGGGAATGACTGATGAAGAGGTGGTCCAGAGATCCAGGTGAAGACCTTCATCTGACCCTGAGCAAATTATTCAACTCCTATCTGTAAAATAGGGCTAACAGCATTCTTCTGCTCTGTTATGCTCTTGAAGCCTAACTCCTAAAGAAGTGCTTTACAGTGCACAGCAGAGTAATTTCAGCACGCTCTGTAGCTGTGCACAGGGAAAAGAGCTTGCCTTCAGGCACAGCGGTGCCAAGAACCAGCAGTGCAGGTTCACTCTCCCATCAACTCCCAGACGCTTCCAAGATTTCTAGCCTGGAGGAGCCCAAGGTGGGAGCACAAATATGTCCCTTTGCTACAGCAATCCCACTAAGTACAGTATCTAATGACGAAGCCTGGACAGTGACTACATCCTGTACCATCCACTGCATGCACTTTGACAACTGTTGCTTCAGTTTAACTGGTGGCCTGCTTTCACAGCGTAGGAAACATGGTTCCTTTCCTGGAAGATGTATGTTCTCCCTGTTCTCTGCAGCAGCACTCCTGTTTCCTGATGGCACTGAAAAGCGTGCACATATGCAACGGTAGCAAGGAAGGTGACCTAACCCTTTAGATGCTAAGTGCCTTTGGTATTGCTTTATGGCCCTTTAATCAGTCTTTAAAGCTATAGCGGCCCCGCCATAACAGGCAGCACCCCACTCCTCTTTTGTAAACCTAAGCCATGGCACAGGCCTGTTTTAGTTTTTCTAACCTTGTATTCTTCCCTAGGCTGACCAGCCACAGCCTCTCTAGCCAAATGCATTTGCTGGATTTCTATTCCACATTAGTTTTCTGCACAACCCAGAGTTTGAATTGGCAGCATGATGAGTTCTCTGAAATCATTCAGTATGTTTGCCATTTCAGTTCCTAGCTTGCCCACCCAAATCACGTAGGGACAGAAATCAGATTATTTTTTTTTCTCATTAAAGAAGAAAGTCAAATAGTTTTCACGGCTCTTGGAAACTACACGTAACATTGCTGAAGACTATTGGCACAATATTTGGAGAACAAAAATAGCTCCAATTTGAACTTCCCGGAATATTACAAAGGCCATATTTGGAGAGGGCGTATGTTGTCCAACATGATGAAGGAGTAAGAAGTTCCTCTTGGAATAATTGTTAACCCTGCTGGTCTTCTATTGCTACTGACTGTTGGTATATCAAAGCTGTGGATAGGTAGCTTTAAAAATAATCCAGAATACCTACCTTCAGCTCCAGCGATCTTGCTTGCCTTACACCAGTTTTGAAGGAAGACTCAGGTCTTTCATAAATAGATGGCAGCTCTACCAAGTCAGGGAGAATCGTAATTGCTAATGTTTAGTTTTGTAAAGATTGAAGATGGTATGGTGTAAGTTAAAAGGTTGGATCAGTTTTCCACACTTGCTCTCACACTCTTTTTTTTTTACATTGTTCCTACTCTGCTTAAATGCAAGTTGCTGTGGAGTTACTCACATTTTATACTGGGGTGAGCAAAGTCTCCCTGAAATCACAGAAACCAATGATGCAGGAGAAAATGCTTTTCCTACTCTGCCCCCTTCTGATTCTTCAGGCCCTGCAAGGCAGTTCGGGATTGCCAGGCTTCACACCATTTATTTCAGCACAGACCTAATCCTGAGTTTGTCTCAGGAGCTGTCACTTAGTTCAGGCTGCATTTGATAGGACTCAAACAGTTCCCAGTTTTGGAAAACTTCCATTCCAACTACTTGGCCCTGTACCTGTCTCAGGTTTCTATATCAAGGAGCTTAGCTAGTTCCACTTCAAAGTCTCTAGTTATTTATATCTTTTTTAATACTGAGCCATAAATAGCACTGAGCACTGACACCTCCCAAATTGTGCTCTTGGGCACCTGTCAAACAAATGTGTCGTAGGAAGGAGAAGATAACAGTTCATATTCACTTAACTCCTTGAGTGCTCAGGGCAAATGTCTTGAATTTAAAGTGGGAAAGAATGGGCTACAGCAAACCTGCAGCAAAGAGGAGATGTAAAAGAAATGATAGTGACTTGTGTGATCCTGTTTGATGCCCTGATCTGATGTGTGCAGATGTGTCTTATGTAACCAAGCTTAAACCCAGCATTTACTCTCTCACTCTTGCTCCATTTCCCATTTGTAGAATGGGAACAGCTCACATCACTTTACCTTACTGGGGGCAGGAGAAGTAAGGATAAATTCAATGAGGGACACAACAGTGTGTTAGGGACCGCATGAATAGCGTAGTAGAAGTTCTGGCAAAGATACCACATTTGTCCAGGCTGCTTTCTTATAAAACAACTGAGTTCAAGAAAACTAGATAGTCCCTGATCCTCCTGAGGGCACCAACAGCATGATCTAGCTAGATCCCAAATTTCCCCAGAGCTGGAATGACAGCAGGACGCCTTTTTTTTCCCCCCTCCAGATTAGGAAGACCTGCTGGGACAGAACAGGAGGCTGCAAGTGAGAGGAGAGGAAGAATGACAAAGCAGTAAGTATAATTATTGCTTTGCTTCTTGAAGAAGCTCAGGAAAAAATCTAATTTAGCAATGTCTGGCAGAGTCCCTGACTTATGCTTGGGGTTTGTAGGACTGAAACTAGGGTTGAATGCTTTTCAAAAAAATAAGGGGGGACCCAAACAAAACAGAGCATGGAAGGTAAGGGCAGCACCTCACCCAGAGCTGCAGTGCTGAACATGGCATCACGTTGAAACCAGATATTTTAAAATGGATTCTGGTACAGTGTGAGCTCACTCTCACTCAAAGCCTCTCCTGTGCTGGGTCAAAACTGCAGCCATGCTGGGGGTGTGCGGTGCCTGCTTTCTCCCTGCTACGAGGGAGACTCCAGGGCCCTCAGCCTCACTGAAAAACAAGGGGCACACAGAGGAGTACTTTAAAATGGCTGGTACTTCTCCACATAGACCTGCTGCCCTCCCGTGGCTGTCAAGGAGCTTTTCTAACACCAAGGACTGAGGGAAACAATAAAGAAAAATAACTATATATTCAATTTAAACCAAAACACAGTTTGAGTTACAAGGAAGAGGAAGGCAAACACACTGTGTGATTAACTGGAAGTACCTAGGAAGGCAAAAACAAAGGAGAGAAATTTACTGGTTTGGGAGTGGCAGGGAGACCTCCAAATACTTTGTTTTGCAAGGACAGTGGGCCTTGAGCTGGAGTCCAGTCAGTGAGTGCATTTACTGAGAGAGAGATGGTCCATCTAACTTCATCCGACTGCCCCACGGAGGAGATTTCACTAGCAACTGGTGCAAAGGAGGTATGGGAGAGCAGACTGCTGCTCCTTTTCCTGACTGACAGACATGCTGCGACCCCCCTGCATCTACTAACCCGTGTGGGCCCAACTTCAGCAGTGGGTTAGGAAGAGACACTTCCTACTGCAAATGTGTCCTTTTTCTCTCTGCGAACCAGGAGGAGATGGCATTTCTAGCACAGACTGACTCCTTTCTGAAAGACTTTCCTTAAGAGCCTGAAGTTAGGTGTTATGAATGAGACCTTGAGTATCCGATAAGAGCCACCATGGAAGCACTGCATGGTTGTGCAAGGAGTGTCCTGTTTCTTGTACATTCTTGATGACTGTACCGCTTCTTGCACACTCGTTGTGTGCAGAATGCATCTCCAGTCTTTGATGCACAGTAGACACTTCAAACAAAACAACCCTGAAACAATCGAAACCAAAAGCAACAACAAAGTGGGAAGAGGAAACACAGCAATAAGCACAAGCAACTGTGTGGTCAGAAGGTGACAACGCCAAACTTGTTGAATTGCACATGCTTCTAACAAAGGCACAAAATGCTGCAGGGAGGCTGCGTATCTCCCAGCAATTAAAAGCTTGGATTTCATTAGTCAGGCTTACCACTACATTTTTGTTCATGGACTTGGCTTCAGTCTTACATGTTAGAGATATGCCCAAGCCACATTTGAGACTAGATGCAATTAGACAGGAGAGGAGGCATGGGTGTGACAGGGATCATGCAGGAAAATGCCAACATATGGCACGTCCTATAGGACTTCAGGCTCTTGAGTGACACCTGCATCAAGACGAGCATCACCCCAGCCTACCTGGCAGCTGTGCTTTTTCAGGGATGTGCATCGGTGGGAGTATTGAGATTGCTTCAAGGTGAAAGAGACTGCAGTTCAGCAAGCTGAAGACAAGGAATGAAAACAGTAGACAGACAAATGCTTTGCTCATCCAGGTTGCCAGGTCAGTGAGTCAGTAACTCATGTAGTAGCCAACTAGGGAGTAGAGTAAATCCTGCCCTCTCCATTTTCACGTCTTAGGCCATGCTGCACAATGTTAACATCACGAACAAAACTTCACCTTACGTGCAGGTGAAAATGTCCAATGAGATGAGAAATCACTCAATATCGTTTTAAAACTTGTGTGTACGTGTGTATATACACACATAAACACACACAGTGAATATATATATTTGTAGTAAATACATATGAACTTTTACACAATTAAAACCACTCCAGTATATACATGATATACTCCTATCACTCAACAGGACAATACATTTTGTTGCACTGACAGAATCTGTTGCTCAGTTACCTTTTAAATTACAATTTTTATAAGTTATGCTCAGTGGAAGGCCCATCTTTGGCAAGCACAACTCTGCAGAAAACCACCAGACCCAGTAGTGATCCTTCACTATTTGAAGGTACCCCCCCCCAAGTTTCCTTCAAATATCAACTCTGCTTTCATAGAAATAGATTGTTACTAACAATATGCTACAACCCTGTTAAACCAAGCAGGATTTTTCTGCTAGTACATACAAATATCTCACATCCTCTCTACACCATGCAATGCAAAAAGTAAAATCACATTTGTAAGTGATTGTATTCTGATTTGGCCCCGTAACTGTTTCACTTTTAAAACAAAAACAAGACAACAAACAAAAAGAAAACCCAACTCTCACATCAACCTTAAAAATCAGCAGACAGAGCTCTAGTGATTTAAGTTTCCAAAGGAAATATGTTTTAGTAATAATTAACTCTGTCTGCAGCTGTTAAGTCCGAACATTGCAAACGTAAGAAATGAGGACAGAAAACTAAACAAAGAGAGCAAGAATTACTTACTTGTCCAAACTGAGACACACGCAACTTGTAAAAACCCTTTCACACTTTTTAAAAATTTGTTTGAATCACCTGTGTAACGTCCTTGTTAAATATCAAAGTAGATTAGCTTGAACAAGTCTATTGGAAAAAGCACTACCTTAAAAATGCGTAGTTCAAAGCCTTATCTAAAAAGTATTTTCAGAGATTAAATTCTGCATCTCTCAATGACATTGCATTATTCACAAAACCTTGCATAATGTTACATTTTGAAACACTGACATTGATCAGCTGTCAAAGAAAACACAGCTTGTTTGTGTAATAGTTACTCAAGTAAAAAAAAAAAAATCATATAACTTGGCTATTTCTAAAAAACTGACTCTTGGAGTAGAAATAAAATTATTTTAAAAGGTAGAGAGAACAATAGGGTTCAGTCAGACCTGTATTTTTTACTGGCAACAAGGACTGAGTTGTTTTTTTGTTTTTTTAAATGAACTCACTTGAGGGTGTGTAAATACTCCTAGCATTAATAGTGCCCTATGTAGAGTAATGTAACAGCAGATTAAAGTTTGCACCCCCCATATTTTGATACAAATTATAACAGGGTATTTCCAAAAGAGTTCCTTTGACATTAAATCACTATTTTAAAATTTGTAATTAAAAAAAAAAATAAATCTTTAAACAGTACCAAAAAACAGGTAAACCAAGTCTTAATCAGTGTAAGAGGACCTCTTCATAAAAGGAAGGTAAATCCTCTTTTTGAATAGTTACAACAATGTACAGAAATAAGACCAGAAATACACACAATAAGTTACAGGTCAACTGATTTACTGGAATTGTGCAGTAATTTCCACCTTACACTAATTTGAGGATTGTAGTCTGGACCCAGAAAAAGATTTCCAAAAAGATAAAATGCTGGGAGGAGACAGGAAAAAGTATCGGTCTTCCCACACTGAGGATCTGACGCACTGTAACGGGCAGCCCTGCCTTCAGGTAGTGGATGTGCTCAGAACCAGAAGCTTGATGTTTAAACGTTCCACCAATGACATCCTGTCTAGATCAGTCATGGCTCACCATGTCTCACTAAGGTCAGAATAAATTGCATTTGGGGCAATTTGAACAGAAGTTGTGTGCACAGAGGCCAGCTCATGAAGTTCAGCCTCGCTTTTCCAACGCTCACGACCACTGTTCCGTGCGTGCCGACTGTTGTGCTTTTCTGATTACGAGTACAACTTATTTGCACCACATGTTTGCACAACACTTTTGAAAAGTGTGAAGTGTTAGCAATTCTAGAATACAGTTAAACTTGACTGCAATTCCAGGGCTAAGACACCTTAGCTTCTGGAAGCATAGGGCAGACCCTTCACCTCTCGAGTGTCCCATGCTACATACAGGTTTCCATGCTCACAACAGCCAGGTAACATAAAAGTAACAGTCTGACATCAGCAATGAGCCAGGCTTTTCACTGAAGTCCAAGAGTCCTGTGAAAAATCTTAGTTCAACATGTAACTATTAGATTTTTAGTACACATCATCACAGAGTTAGTGTTTTCCTTACAAATATATGGCACTAAGTGTAAAACTTTATGACTTATTCCAAACAGTGTACCATACTTCACCGCAAAACTTTAAAAAGAATGCTCTAACTCCCACTTCTTCTAAATGTACAGCTGGTGGGAGGCCAGGGTGTCCATGAATGGTCGCACGAGGTTGTCTGTCGAGAAGTAGAAGACCAAGCCAAAGGTGATGGAGATAGGAAGGGCAGGCAGTGCTTTCTTAAAAACAGCCAGTAGTAAAAGAGTTAAGCATAAACCCTGCCAGGGAGAATAAAAAACACAAGGAGATATAGTAAGAAGCCCAGAAACGTATCTGTCATCGACAAGCTAATATATGAATAATAAGTTATCTATGCTGCACAGCAATTGAAGCCTGCTTGAGCTAACAGCAGCACGAGGTCCGTTTGCCCACACCTTCATCTTTCACACAAACCAGCCAGGTATTTTCTTCAGCAATCTTGAGCACAGATCTCTGCTGAGAAAGTGCTATAAACAGCTAGTGCTGACATACAGCTGACCCCGGGAAGTTAATGTATTTACAGATTATTTTACATTTTGTTCTAGGCCATTATGTATGAAGTACTGATCCAGCAGATAAAAGCACTTAAATCCTGGTGAACTGCAAAGATAAGGAGTTTTACTGGAGGAGTAACACACAGCCGTGTGTACTTCTAACATCTTCCCTCTCTTGGGGTAAAGAAGAACAAAAAACCCAAACAAAATATCCACTGCTGTTCTTTTGACTGGATTGCTTACTATGATAGGTCAATTCCGGTTTTATCTGGATAGCAGGCCAAGATCTGGGGTTTTTTTGGAGCGCATGTGAAAGCGTTCGTACATTTTGGGTAGACAGTATGGCTAAGAGCATTTAGGTATGGATTTCTTCTCTCATCTGACCCCTTTTTAATTCCTCCATGATGACAAAACTTCAGCGACACTAGGCTCCAAAAAATTTAACAGGACAGTAAAAGAAACAGAATGGGGCATTTGGCCTCACAGCAGCCAAGAGAGCATTCCCCCAGCAAAGGATCCTGTGCTGGACCCCAGGATATGGAACCACCTGATCCTGTAGGTTTCTCTGACCTGTGAGGTAGGAAAGCTACACTCACCATACTTTAAGTTAGCTCATTTCTATTTCTCGTGCTTTTTGATCCACGATCTTCACAAGTGAAAGTCACTGTCTTTCACTACCCTTGGGATCTAAGTGGGGAAATGGAGGCCCAAGAAGGATGGGATAATTCATTTTCTTATCCTTCTAAAACTCCTGCCGTTGCCCTCCTGGTTAGTTTCCACGAGGATACTGGTGTAAACAGCAAGTTCCTAAGTGAAAGCCCAACAGTGTGCGGTCATTAGACCTGGCAGGACGAAGTCCTTTAGCAGTTACAGTATGATTGTCATCTGCTTCTACTGATAATTTCCATGGATTTTTAAGTCCCCTTCCTTCCTGTTTTTTCCAGTGTGAACACAAGAACAAGATAGGTCTTCATCATCTTATTTAGCCATTCTCCTTAGCAAAAGGGAGTTAACCTTTTCAACTACACTTGCTAATCAATGTGGAGTTCATAATATCGACTCCTGTGGCTGACAGAAGTCCCCAATCTTTAACCCTGAAGCAAACACACTAACAGTTCAGCCGTAACTCTCTTCCCTGAGGCTGTTTCACCCCCACCATCTCCACACTCAGCTCTGCTCTGAAGAATCCTCCCTTCCAGCCTGCATCATTGAGCTTCTCCCAGCAGCTGTTTAAAGTCTGTCTGTATAGACAGAGCACTGGGCTAGGACATCCACTGGTATGTTCTCCACCATTTTACCTGCAGAGATTTAGCAGTGCTCAGCTGCCGGTATTTCTGGCAACACCGCTGTGCTGAACAGGCTGTAACGGACTTTTTAAAAGCTTGCTCACTTACTATGAGAATGGCTACAAAGCAGGCCAGCGTAGTATTCCAGTCTCCACTAGCTGTGGCAGCTGCCTTCCCAACAAGCACGCTGTAAAATATGAAGTCTCCAAGGCCCAGCTTCACACCCCCTGAGAGAAGTGGAAAAAGAAAACAAGTATTACTTCTGCTCCTCCTGTTCAGCTTCCTCCTGAACAAATTCTTGTCCCCTGGGAAGCAGGTGAAGGTTCCTGCTTAAATTGTCTGCATAGCAAAGAGATGTAAGTGGAACCACAATCCCAGAGCGGATACTGCAGCAGCAAGAAGTAATAGAGTCAGACTCAAGATCTTTGTTGTTGAACAAGTAGCAACTCTTCAAATTAGCTGTGATTAGGCCAAAATGGGTAACAGACTGTTAACCACAGTGAGTAAAAATGTCAGGCACTGACCCTGACCACACTGAAAACAAGGTATGAAGTTTCCCTTACTTTCCTCCTCCTCAAGCTCCTCAAAGGAAGTGATGGGGCGGGTTGGAACAGGACTCCTTGTCTCTGACATCTGAGAGTCTGTGTGTGAAGGACTCCTGTGGTCCTCTCTCCCATCTTCAGCTTGGTTTCACAAAAACAGGCCAAGAAGAGCAGACAAAAAAAAAANACACAACTGGTAGTTACATTTATAACCTGTTTTAATTTATGAAATCCACACTTCTGTAAAGCTTCTCTGGAACGGGTAAGCCCTTTGTTTCTTGGAGGTGTGATCATCAGGACCAGTTCAAACAGAGGCATTTAGTGGCTTTGAGGAAAATACACATGTAATTATTTGAAACAGTCAGAAGGGTACATGTTCACAGCTCCTTTGGCAGCTACCCAGGAGTTCAATGGCTTTAACATGTGAGTACTTACGCAGAACTAAGTGTTGCTCTGCACAGGCTAAAATGACAAGTAAAACCAAGTAAACTTAATACTCACTCCTGCATTGTTTGGGATCCCACAAAGTATGGGATCCCATATCTTTGGGGTGGAGGTGCTCAGGTGTTCCCTAACTGGTAGTATGACAAAAATGAATGACTAAGAGGACTGCCATTTATGAGAAAAGTTCTGCCCTGAATCACATTGATGTTGGGGCTGGGTGTTCACACGTAGTAAATGGACGTGCTTTGTTGTTCACAGATTTCTTTTTTTTTTTTTTTTTTT
>VXBL01008587.1:362807-402740 GCA_013400195.1 Aramus guarauna
TTTTTTTTTTTTTTTTTTTGGTTAAACACATCTAACAGAGCCCTCAGTAGTGCTTTTGGAAGCAGTCACTCTGTGATGCAGTACTCTATTTGACAGTTCCTATTTTTCAGAAGCATGCATACAAAACTTTCCCATCCACGTCAGTCTGACTGGACGCTGCTGCTGCAGATGCAAGCAGACTGTGATCTGGGACACACAGAGCTTCCACAGTGGCATTCTGTATGTCTCAGCTTGTAGTTTGCTCCTGCTGTGTGGCCAGTTTCAAAGCAGGATTGTGTCTCTGTGGTTTGTTAGTATGTCATCTGCTTTATCCTGAAATAAGCAGCATGTTCAGTTATTAAGCCTTAGCATACATTTATTGCTTTAACATAAAAAGGTGTTGTCATCTCTGAAGTGCAGCAGGACCAGATGGGGAATCCTCCCTACACCACAAGTCAGATTTTCCTCAGTCACCTTCAGAATTGCAGTTGAACTTGCATTTCAGGAAGATAAAAGCAAAGGCACAAAAATTACCACAGCACCAGCTAGAATGTAAACTTGGAACACATCGCCTACTGTTGTGTAACTGCCCAAACATAAGCCTTTACCCAAGGGTAAATGTAAAGACGTTCATTTTCTTTGGCAAGGCAAGCCATATTGCACGTACAGCTAGGTAGAAGCATGTCTGCTCCACGGCAGTGGCCTGAATGCAACATGCTGCAACACACTTGAGTTCACCAGCTCATCAGCATTGTATTTATGAGTGTATCTTGTAATTTACCATCCCCAGCTAGTAAAAATATAACCCCCCCAGCAGCCCACTTTCAGTTTTGACTTCAGTACATCTGAAGATGTGTGTTGGACAACACTTCTGTTGGTTTATTGTTTGTTTGTTTTAAATAAAGGCAGCCTGAACACTGGAGCTTCCTACATCATTGTCTGGTCATCTTTGCTGCCAGTCCTAACAGCAGGTTTCCGAACATCACCAAGTTCTGCAACTAATATAATAACACTGAAAAAAAATGCATCCATCAGGATTCAGGGGCTTACATTTACTTGCAATCTCAAACATACACATTATTTCCATGGCACAGTGCTCTGTATAGAAGAGTGACATGCAAGCAAACCTGCATCCCACATCTGCTGACTTGGTCCTCTCGCTGCTGTGTCTGGCTTTGCCATTCCAACTGTCCACATCATAGCAGCTAGAAGAAAGAGGGAAAGTAATCAGTTGCGTAAAACGTGTTGCTATAGCTCAGAGGAGCTAAGTATTTATCTGTCCCTAAAAACACAAACCCTTGCCCCTGTAAATGCTTTTAAAACACTCACTCTTGGTTGGTTTCCCTAGGCACTTTGAAGGCAAAGTGGGAAAAAATGAAGGTGGTGCATCTGTTCAGTTTTTAAGAAAGTCCCAGAGCACAAATAGCTAAGAGTCAGTATAGTCTTCTCTGTAGGCTAAAGAAAGCAAAAATCCAGAACTAGGGTCATCTCCTCTGTTTTCTTCCTGGTTTCTGGATCTTCTCTTCAAAGAGAACAATTGCCCAGGAAACGAGGGTAGTACAAAAGGTAACCAGAGGTTAACTTACACAGCTCACTCATGTTCTGCTAAAGGTAAAGCACACAAGCAAGGGATATGCAGGAGTTGTCAGAGTGCCAGCTTTCTGTCTGTCTATTTGTTTTGGTTCTTTCTTGTCAAAATATTGGCTATTTCTGTTTTGGTTCCAAGAATAACTGAAGGATGTTTGGAGGTTTATTCTTGAGATTGATCCCTAAATTAAAAAGGAATACAAACCATTCTGAAATCAGTGGAAGGGAACTCAAATCAGCAGTTTATTTAAGTGGGCATCAGTCTTCCCGTTTTCATAGAAACTAAACTAAACAAAATAAGGCAAGGCAAACACGGTGCCTGCTTTTCCACTACAAGCTCAGCCAAGGTAATGTTTTTGCATCTAGAGGGAGCCACAGAATGCAGTCTTGCAGTGGAGACACTAACATTCTGCACAAGAACTTTCTGTTCCGTATTTAGTATTTGTTGAATTAAATTCTCCTTTAGAGAAACTCTTGTTTGTTAAGTAGAACATATGAGAGACTTCATCTAGATTGTCTCAGGTCAGTATAATAGATTGTCCAGTAAAACGGAGGTCAGCTGAAGCCAAGAGAAGCTCTGCTTGGAACATATAAAAGCATTTCTATAACATTAAATTCTTGGAAAAAGAAAAACAAAAAATCGGGTTGTAGGCATCCTCAACTTACCGCTCAACATTTGGAAATACTCATTCATCTTACAAGTGATGTAATGAAAAAGTCACTGAGGTCCACGAAGCACCTGAGTCCAGGTCCCCTACGAATTGCCTGCCTTACAACTATCTTAATCTTAAGCATATAGATACCTTTGTGGATAAGGGCACCAGGCACCATCACAGTTAAACAGCCCAAGAAATCCAGGGAAAAGATGAAAAGATGACTGATTTTGTTTGCAGAGCAATACTTCCCCTTTACAAAGCGAGCAGCCACACAGCGATTGAGAAAGCAAATATGTTCTAAGCACTGCCATCCGTACAGCGCACAGAGCAAGAGGGAGCTACAGGAAGAATGGAACCTCATCACACATTTAAAGTGTGTCTATAAAGCGTATGCACAAGGAATAAGTGCATTGAGTGAGCATCATCTAAACACAGATCTTTGCAAACGCTACTGCCCGTCTAACACAGGTTTTTGTACACAGAACAAAGGGGCATGTTCTGCACTGTATTGATGAAAGGATAAATCTACTTGTGAACATCTCAGCTTCACAAGACAACTGCGGGCTCCCGTTGGCTAATTAGAGTTAGCACCATTGTAAACTGATAAACATGGCCTTCTACAAGCGGTTTGTTCCAGAACGTAAACACACACCAATTTAGGGCAGTAACTAAAATAGCGCTCTTTGGTTTGATGCAGAAATAGGTTGCAAGTTTATTCTGGCTAAAAACATTAACATTCTAATCTTACTCACAGGAATATATTAACGCAGGAAAAATGGGCTCATTTCTCTCCTGTGCAGTTTCTACCAGCATTCTCAATGGCCCCTTGGGACAGAGAACAGCCATCAGATCTGCAAAGAGAAAAGAGCCAGACAATCTCATCTCAAACTATCTTGCATATTTGACGTTCTTTATCTTTAAAAAGCTATTCTCCCCTCAAAATTACATCTATCAATATTAACTGGATGATTTCCTGAATAGCAGTTTCTGCCACTTTGCATAACTCTAGCTGTTCTTGTCCCTGAAGGCGTTGTTCACTCCAAATACCATCCCCACGGCTTAATGTAATAATGAGTTTTCATCGTGCTAATCCTATAAAAAGCCTCTTGAGATTACTACATTATTTATTTAAAGGTAGATAACAGCATTACATCGAGGTGTTAAAATTAAAGGAGGACTGGGTGGTACTTTGTTCACATTCCACGATCCATCACTACATATGCTGACTCTGTGTTTCACATGAATGAAGACCTTTGGTCCAGTTCCTCTTTGCCTACCCTCTCTCCCCCATCAGAGCTCCCAGCTACCTCTTGTTCTGCAGGTTCTCTTGAAACTTTTCACTCATACCAAAATCCACGATCTCTCAATAAACAAAACGTGCAAGACTATCAGGTTGCAACTGATGAAAATCCAACCACCCCTACCACGCAGTTAGAGGCAGTTCAGTACTTCCCTGACTTGGTGTTCCACTTTGAAAGACACAGTAGGAGTACAGTACCTACATGAACAAGTTAGCAAGACACAAGCCAGAGAGACAACTTCATTACCTATCTGCCTCCTTCTAAAGCTGTTAGCACCATAAAGGTGTTTTTTGAATGACATAGAGAGTCCTGACATTGCCTCAGAGTAACCTCTCCATGAGCCACACCTTGAGAGTCACAACCCAGACTTACCATAGATGGAGATTGCACCTAGAATCACCCATGCTGACCACTCAGGTAGATATTTAATGAAAACGAGTGCCATCAGGGCACTGATCATAATGAGATATGCTTGCTGGAGCTGCAAGGGTCCTTTCCAGTGTATGCAAATCATTCCAACAGCTCCAAAATTCCAGATGACTAAGAACAGAGTGGGGTAATCCATGGCCACGTTGTAAGTCTTCAGTACTTCACTGGAATACAACAAGAAGATTTAGCCCAGCAATAAAAGCAACTGACACACAAAGCATCCTACTAGCTGTAGTTAAACAAACAAGCCTCCTACTACACCAGGAGAAAGTAGGAGAGAAGCAGCTGTCATCCCGAAAGAGGAAGCTGCCTTGTGGCCAATTGCTGCTCTTTGCTCTCTGTTCCCTGCAGGAGACGGACATGCTGTGTGTGCCGACAAGCACCGCACCGCCTTACTCCTGAGGTCAACAGCGATTCCAAGGGTTTGAGTAGGTGGGATTTCAAGTCTTAACTGAACATAGGCCTGTGGCTACACGACTACTTTGCTGCAGACAATGAGCGACATAAGAGTCACCTCACCAAATGCACGATGCTCGCTGTTAAAGAAGACTAGCAAAGTTTAAAAGTGTCACCAGCAGGTTAGAAGTTTGACTCCACCCAAGCTGGGAACCAAGGGAACGAGGTTGAAGTGATGTAGTCTGAGAAGGCAAGGCAAATCAGAGAACGAACTCAGCACATAAAGTTCCTTTCCACCTGCTTCTCAATGTATAGTTCAGGGCCTCTGTACCACAAGTTTCAGCCTGTTCATTTCATGTTCCTGGTATCACTTCCCAGTGATTTTTGTAGACTAGGCACTGTAAAATCAGGTATCGCCTATTAAAGACCTCATTTTCCATTTTTGAAAAAAGAAAGCTATCTCATTCTAACCATTTTTAAACCTCCATTTGGACAAGAGGAGACATTCCTTTCCTCGTTCAAGTTGGGCATTTTCTGCAGAGAGGTTACCTGCACCATTCCCACTTACCCAAGATATATGTAGGTAAAGAGGAAGAGCAGCATCAAAGAGGACAGGATCAGCCAGCCATGGATGAACTATCAAGGGCAAGAAGAGATAGTGATTGAAGGGGCTGTTACCCCTTGTGCAGGTCGCAGTGCTGCATGCACTACTGACAGAGCTTCCTATTGTCCAGCGGTCTCCTGCGCTCCTCCTCCAGTTTCCAAAGACCCTGCCCTTCCCCACTGCCAGTGAGGCAGGAGGGACAGCCAGTTACTCCCAGTTCTCCCAGACTCTTTCATTTTATATTCCATCCCTTGGTCTTTGTTCTTGTTGGTCTAGTTGGGTTTTTTTAGTCTCTTTCCTATCCATTTCCATGGATATCCATACCGGCTCCTAGTTTAGACAGGTAAGCACCTTCTCTCTACATGGTGGAGAGGAAGAGGGTTTTTTGCCCAAGGTTGTACAATAAATCCATCACAGAGCCAAGTTTAATAGGCAGCAATGGCCAGTGCTCAAATGCTGGGCTGGTACCACATAGAACAGCTCCCTGAGCACCACGAAACCTGAATGTGCCTTTCCCTCCAAGCCTTGTCCCCTTCCACCAGAGCCTCTGCAGGCAGGAGGAATACCAGTTCCCACAAAGCTTCTCTGAAACTTCCTAAGAGAAGGCATTTGCAGTACAACACAGTCCATAAGTACAAACCACAAAACATTTTGATCAGATGGAGAAGACTCAGACCTGACTAACACAAAGTAGCAGGCCTCATTTTTAAGAGCCTACCATTAGTGATAAAATAACAGCAGAGCGTATTCAGGGGCACAGCTCTACCACTGCTGGCAAAGGCTTTTGTACAGTATGATTCTTGTGATGACTAAGATGTGGACTTGCAAGTGCAGTGCCTGTATTTCTCACTGACGCACAAGCCCCACTTAAACTTAAGTTTACAGGGTATAGGTGGAAAAGGCTCTGGCATGAACACTTTACCTTGTAGCAGCGATATTTATAGAGCAGAACTAGAAACACGGTCATTACAACGATGACGCTGATCATTATGATGGTGTTCAACACCGAGTTCAAGAGACGCTGGCCTACAGATGGGGTATCCTCGCTGAAAGGGGTGTAGATCCTGCAGGATAAAGCAAAAGCCAGATAAAGTACACGTATTCTCTTCTAACTGCCCCAAGATAAAACCAGACCTATCTGTGTGTGGGAAAGAGAGGGAGGTATGACAGCCAAGGACAGCAAACATGAGATGCAGCCTCTGAAGGGGCTGGGCTCCAGTTAATTATGAGCTAAAGATTAGTGGTCTTTATCAAAAGCACATTCCTTCAGAGAAGCTGTGGCTGGCAGAGCTCTAAGAAAAAGACACAGAGCATAAGTGACTAAGTTTAGTAAATTCTATCCAGGCCACGAATTTTTATTGCATGCTCTGGACCCTCTCCATGATAACGATAAGGATGTATCCCAGGTGCTGTCCTGAAAGGGGGGGGACAACCCTTTCTTTCCACACTTGGTAGGAGAGTCTTGGACTCTTTTATCTCTTCTCATCACCCCACACCCCCCTCCCCATTTTGTTTCCTGTGGTTCAGTTCAAGGGACCACAGTCCCCGTTTCTCCGCCCGCTGCGTGAAGTGCAGTTAGAGCCCCAGGAGTGCTCTCAGGCACAGTCAGCAAGAGCTGGATGGAATTACTCCACACCGTGAGTCTTTAGGAACCAGAAATGTCATCAGGAAATGAGACACTCATCCAAATGAACATGCTATTCCCTGACTGCTGCCAGCTAGTGGTGAAGAGACTAGGAGTTCAGCCTGGGCCTTTTATGCTGCAGTATGAAGCAACTTCGTTATTACACTGCTCACAGGCTTCGCTTAGGGCGCCCTGACGACAGTGCTAATGAATCAGTATAACGCAAGTATGGAAAAACTTACACAGATGAACATAGCATACTTTAGTAACATCTTTGTACGTTTACACAGCTACCTTCAGCTGCGTAAAGGTTCTCCCAACCTGCCAAGGAAGCACTCTGCGTACACAGACACGTGTGCGTGGAACGTATGTGTAAAGCTAAGGATCCCGTGTACTCAGAGGCTGTTTTGAAGACCCCACTTACAGCTGCCCGTTTTTCTCCGTATAGAAGCGCACTGACTTTATGGTGGCGACGACAACAATCATACAAAGGGTGACAGGCACAAAGAGCATGATTACATGCTTTGCTCCATATTTCAGAGTCAGTTCCTCCTCTTCATTTTCCAAGGCGCTTTCTCTCACTGGAACACCAGAGTCAGACATATCCCCATCAGCAATGTTGTTAGGGCTACGGCTCCTACCTGTTCGCCTCTTCTGAAAAGAAATATTAGCAAAGATGTAAGATGTTTCTTTTCTTTGTGTTCAAAGCTTCGATCCACAATATTTCAACTTGTTCCTAATAAGAAGGTACCAACTGAACAATATAATTAGAAATTCCATTAAAAATGGGCTGCAACAAAGTTTTTAAACCCAAATCATTAATATCTAAGGGCCTCTTCAAGTGCAAATATACAGATGGACACATGCACACGAAGGGCAAGGTGCACAGAACTGAGATAGAAGAAATGCCATCTGAGGTGGGATAAGCTTGATCAGTTCCTCCTCCCACAGCAATGCTGTGCTTGCTTTACCCCGCTGCTCCGCTGGCAGCAGGACTAGATCCTGTTGTAACCTTTGCTGCATTTGATCAGAGCAGACAAAGGGTTTCTGGCAAAACAAGAAGGCTGAAAAGGATATCCTGCAAGAGTCATATGTGCATCAGGTCCTGATTAAAAGCCTGTATCTTTACCAAAGGGAAGGAAAAGGGAGGAGTATACACGGAGATGAAAAGGAGGGAAAGTCACAGTGGAAGAAATAGGAGCAGCTGCTGGCTGAGAGAGCGACACCAGAGAAACAACACTGGCCAAAGCCAATGCTAGAAGCCAGTCTGCTGGGAGGGCTGGAGGGGTAGCAGGACTACCTCTATCATCACACCCCATTTCTTCACTCCCCAGGAAGGACAAATACCTACCCTATGTGCCTGCACTTCCCCTGCTTCTGAGGCCTGCAGGCCATCCTGGTAGGAGGGTACTGGAGGGCTCTCTGCAGACATCAGGGATGTTCTCTCATTGCAGGGCTCCTCCTCGCTGTCCGAGTTGTTCATGAATGTGATCATTATCTCTTTCCCGGGGAGCACTCAGGAGAGGCACGGCCAAGCACTACTCAAAGGCTGAGGGGACAAGAGGAGCAGAAGGAAAGAGAAACAGTGAACACTGCAGTGCAAACGACTGGACGTCTGAAGAGGAGACACAATTTCGGCAGGGAGGCTACAGCACCATATGTAACTCCATCTCCTCCTAACAGCTGATTTAGCCTGCTGTCACCCCAGGCATGACAATCTGTTCAGTGGAAGTCACAGTGACTTTTGTGGTCAGGGAGAACAGCAAAATGCTGAAGCAATTTAATACTTTTTCTTTGCCACAGCTTTCCCAGTTGCCTTTATTTTCCTTCTCCCATTAGTACACCTTGACTTTCACAAAGAAGGTTTCTGAGTGCTTAGTGTTTGTTTTGCATGGGCCAAACAAAGCTTCACCTCAAATGCTGGCTGCCTGCTAGAAAGCTGAGAGCTCAGCTCTTACACAACACTCCTGCAAGCATCGGCAGGTAGCCGAAGTTTCTTAGTAACCTGGAGCCTTGGTTTTACATAAGCCACTATCCAGGAGTTACATGCTGTTTTCCCTGTTACGACTGTTTATTAACCAGCTGAATTTCATAAGCAGTTTTTCTCTTCGCCGATGGACAACAGGAGGCTTGTGTAGAAAGGGAAAGACTCATCTCCTTAGGTGAGCTGCCTGGTTTTTTTTTCCTTCCCTTATGTTGCTTTGTGATTAAAAGCAAAACCACTGGGATGAGCAACAACATGGAGTAGAGAAGTGGGGGCTAGAAATGTTTGGCCTCTTTCCACCTACTGCTGTGCAGAAAAACAAGCAAAGCAGTGGCACAGTGCCGAGAGGAAAGGAAGAGCTCTTCTTTCTAGACACCAGAGAGAAGAGGAACACTGCCCTGGATACCGCAAAACAGCCTTAAAGCCAGGATTTCAGGAAGTTCTAAAGGCAGGTGGTAGGAAGATTCCTTTTAGACTTTATTAAGTCATCTTAACAAAGCAACTGGAGTAAATAAAGATAATTCAGTCACCTTTTGATTCTCAGCCACCTGTCCGTGAGCAAAACCAGACCTCTAATGCACTGTAAAGCTGTAATATCTACAAGAACACCTCCTCTCCTCTGCAGTATTGTACCCAACTATCTTGCGAGAAAAAGCCTGTGTGTCTCAGGAAATGCATCCAACGCAGAAGAGGAAGCTGAAGAAGCCATGTGACTTGGACGCAGTCACTTAAATCTGAATCATGCATTTACAGTCCAACCAGTACGCTGTCAGCCAGCTTGAGAGGTCAGAGTGGATACTTTGAAGATCTGTGAGATATTCTTGCTTCTCACTAAAGAAATTGAAATTCACTTTGGGGGAAGAAAAGGAGGAGGAGTGGGAGATTCCCCTTTCTTTCACAACCTCTTCCACACATCTGGCATCTTCAAGAAATTTTAAAATGTCAACTCCATCTGACCAAGTGAAACATTTTGCAGACATCTGTTCCTCCCCTGCCTTCTCTTCAAGCCTTTTCATATCATTCCATTCCTCTTTTAGTGATAAAAGCGGTACAGTTACGAGAAACAAAGGGGTAAACCTCAAGCCAAGCTGGTCAGCTTCACAGTAAAACTGTGTTCTTACTGAGCAAGACAGCCAACACCTGCATTTGTGTGCTTACTTCTTACAGAGCCCTACATCTCCACTCCAGGTGCTTAACACCCTCTTCCAACTGAATATGTGGGGGCTTGTAATTTATAGTTGACAGCCAAGATTCTGTTTCAGTTATAGGATTTAGGGCTTCTTGTGTAAAGAAGTCAGGTACATAAAGTCAATCAATCATGACATACTGCTGGATCTGTGAACAGGTTAAGTTATGCATGCCATGGGATCTGTGACCCACGGAATTTAAGTAACTCTCAAATCCTTCTGCCCATATCGGAGACCAGGGAAGAAATGAAGATCTACTCTCTGATAGTCTGGGACCAATATTAGGTTTTAACAACCCAATGAGAATATTAAAGAACTTTTTCTCTCCGTATTTAAGAAACCGCAAAACAATTTTTGCTAGATGAACAGAGCAATTCTGCAAAGGATTTAGAAGGGACAGGCAATTAGCCTACTTTCAACACCCTAGTTGTGCCCACTGGAAGAGTTAAACCAACAGCAAAACCACAACACTAATTACTTGATTAGTAACCTCCACAATTACAACATGAGATTCTTTTTCCATGTAATACAGCTGGTTTTAAACTGGGCATTTTCTGCTATTCTCCCTCAACAAGGATATGGACAAATGCAAAGATGCAACAATACTTCTGGTCAGCAGGCAGACTCAGACCTGAACACAGCTTTACAAAGCTCTGGTTTCAGTGAGGGCTGACACAAACAGACCCCAAAGCATCCGGGATTTTACAGGAGCTCCTGTGGCAACCAGCCCTCAACAAATCCTCAGACACTGTATTCACAGCTGCCCTAAAGTGACCTAAATACGTGGTCCTGCCAAAGGGGTGGTCCCACCACCCTCAGTATCTCTGGTGCCAACACCAGGTGATCATCACCTGCCTACCTCTTTTGAAAAGACAAGGGGCACTTGTTTTCCTTTGCTTTCACAGAGCCAGGTTCCAGCAGGACCATCTCCCAGGCTGGCTATTTGAGCAGCTCCGGTGCCAGTGCCCACAGGAGGAAAAGGGAGCGCTGGGCCTTTCCCCTTCCAGTCAGGTCAAGCCTTATGGTGGCAAGCCCTCTGCTCACTCCTGGACAACCAGCCCACTCTCGCCTCAGGTCTGCAACACCTACGGCACCGCAGCTCTTAGCCAGGCAGGGGTCTTTAACGTACAGTTCACGGAGGCAGGAACACTGGTCCTCCCCTCTGCCCCACCACAGACCCAGCAGGGAGTTTGTCTAATGCTACTATTTATTCATCACAGCTGCACTCTGAACAGGCACCAAGGCTGTGCTGGCTGCCAGAGAGCTTTCATTTAAGGAGTCTGTTCTTCAGGGGAGGAAGCATCAGCCTGGTCACTCTCACATCCACATACCCTTTGGGCTGAGCAGAGGGAAAGAAGAGAGAGCCTCTGCCCCAGGGGCTTGCTTGCCAAACAGAAAGGGAGCCACAGAGCACCAGGTAACCAAGAAAGGGGTGTTATAAGCCACACTGTTTTCTGACACCATTTCACTGGTTAAACTAAGGGAAGGGACCTTCCAGAGATGATTTCTGCCTCCCTAGGATGCTGGATACCCCATAATGGAAAACACAGGAAACTTCTTTCCTACTCATGCACATGACATCAAATACATTGGTGCATACTGACTGTTTTCCTAAGCTGAGCTTAAAAGGCGGGAGGACAGTTGAGCAAAGCAGACCTGAGACAAGTGCACTTTCTGGCTATAGCAACAGGAGGAGCTGGGGGCGGGGAGGGGGGGATATGCAAGCTGTATCTATATTCACAGAAAGCTATAGAGCACGGTCTGCTGAATTCAGTAAACAAAGGAGATGAACAGCATGTGCCAGACCGTTATCAAAGTGACCCAGCAGGTTGCAGAGTGTCAGGCAAAGTTTTCCTCTTTTCCTCTGTGGATGGATTCAAACCATTAGATCCCATTCAAAAATTATACAAAGTTTAAGAGCCAAGAAACCAGACAAAAAATCAAAATCGTATGGCAAACATGAAAGGGGACAAAAATCTAGGTCAGTAGTGTGTGCTTCTTGTAACAGAGCAGCTGAGGTGGGAATACAAGGACTCCTGCTTTATAGCAGTCTTGTGAAGCCTGCAGGAAAGCAGGACTCACCATTTCTCTCTTGCCACATGTCCTTCATGCAAGGCACCTCTCTCTTCAACTGCAATAAATCATCTTTATGGATTTTGATGAAACTGGGCCAATTCACACTAACATTAGGATCTAGTCTCAGTTTGCCTTTTAATTTCATGCTGCAACATCACTGTGCTGCAGACAAACCTAAATCCTTTGCTTTGCATTTCATCCATCACAAATAATACCAGTACAATATACAGCGCAGAACAGCTGCTGTAGGCTGGCAGAATACTTAATAATCCACTTGAGAGTTAAAATTCCTGCTTATACATATTGTTCTCTCTGATGGCAATTAGATTAAGAGAATTAGTTTTCCTTTGCTATATTTGGATCACAAGAAAGCTTTGGGCTGACACTGACAGCCTGATGTTCTCCTAAGTTTCAGCTGTAGTAATCGCTGCTGTTGGTAAACACAAAGAGGAGAATAAAACTTTTAAGAAATCTTAAGTGGTGTGGCCAAAATTAGGAGAAAAGATTTCCAGTTTCTTGCCAATAAAGCCAGAACATGCACGCTGCTAAAGTGACAGGGATCTTGGAACACACCGACTCAGTGGTCAAAAGAGATCTTGCAAATGCTGTTCACTTTCAGCCCCAGGATGCAAAAATAACAAAACATGAGATACTACGGGAAGTTGTGGAGATTTGTAGCCCTCTCTCTCCTCTTTAGGGCCTGCCAACATAGCCGAACTAGCACTGCTTTCTTTTGCCCCACAGGAAAGGCACACCACATGGCCCCAAAGGGTTATTTTGCTGCAATCAGACCCTCCGCGAGAAGGATTATTTTGCCAGCATTAACCCCAAATACACTACCAGTCAACTTCCCACTGAAGCACAAAAGCGCCGCAGCCCCGCAGACCTACTTACACCAGTAAAACCTCAAAGCCTGGCTCAGACCTCACGCGCAGGAGCAGCTACTTGCGCTGGCCCTAATCCTGCCGGGGCCATGCGAGCCGGCCGGTGCTGGAGGTGACACACGGGGGACACCCAAGGACACCCATGCTGGGGTGGGCTCCCACCCTGCCTGGGGCACTGGGGGCAGCCCGGGGCCTGCTGCTGGCCGGCACCGCGTCCGCGCCCACGGGGCTGGCTCAGCTTCCCTGTCCCTCCGAGCGTGCGGACAGCCCGGCCACCCACGCAGAGAGACAACAGGCACTTGGGGGGGGGGGAAAAACAACCATACAACCACAAGAAAACAAAGCATACACCGCCAAAACCCTGGCCGCCAGCCAGGGGTGCTGCAGGAGGCCTTGCACCCGTGCGGGCGCCTTCCCCGGCTGCCCCTTCCAGCGCCGGAAGGCGAGGCTGCCGAGGGAGGTGTGCCAGCAGCGCTTCCCAGCGACACCCTGCCCTGCGGGCCGGGACGAGATGCGTGCGCACGCACACATGTTACACGTACGTACACACCAGCGCATACGTAAGAATATACAGTCTATATATACATATACAGAATATGCATATGTATAAAAATATACAGGTACGCACACACACATGTATATATATATATATAAAACTTTCACCAGAACGAGCCAACAAAGCTGCCGGACCTCCCCCTCCTCCCCCTCTCCGCCTCTGTGCCGGCCCCCGGCGTGGAGCGGAGGGGCCTCGCACAGCTCCAGCAGCGCGGCGACCCCGAGCGAACTCCGGCCAGAGCCCAGCCCAGCCCAGCCCGTCAGGAGCGCAGCCAGAGCCCGCGGCCCGGCAAGGTCAGAGCCCGCATCAGCCCCGCCGTGGCAGCCCGGGCAGCCGCCGCTGTTTACCTGCTCCCGGCAGGGCACAGGCTCCGCGCCGCTCCCATTGGATCCGGCGCACTCTGGCCCCAGCGCTGGCCGGGGGAACGAGTACGCCCGCCAATTCGCCGCAGAAACTGTCGTTCGGCGGGTGCACCCGCCTACTAGCCACTTTTCTCCAATGGGAGAGAAGGGTGGGAAGAGGGACGGCCAATGGAAAGGCGGCTCTTCCCACTCTCTCCCTCCGGCAGTGAGGCAGCTTGTGAGGCGGTGGCCGGGCCGCCATTGTGGGGCCGTTACGGGTGGTGGTGGGGCTCCCGTCTGTGAGGGGCCACTGTGGGCCGCAGCTGGCCCGGGGGATAGGTGGGCCCGGGGGATAGGTGGGCCCGGGGGGCGGCAGCCGCGACCACCGCAAGTGAGAGCCGGCACCAGGTGCGGGCTTCTCCCCTCAGCAGCAGAGAGGGAGACCGGTGGCTCAGCAGCCATGAGTGGCTCTGTAGAAACGCTAAGTGTACAGATAACGGGAGCAGCGCTCTGGTAAAGCTTCCCGACTGCATCCTCACGGCTGGATGCGTGAAGTCTATTATGCCAGTGAAAGGCAATTTTAAATTAATTGCTTGAAAACGCCTGGCTTTACACCTGTAACATAATGTTTTTAAAGACCTTATAGCTAACAGAGCCGCCAGTGGGTTTTTAAGGCATTTAAATGCTTATCTGTGGCCTTCAGTAAATGGGAAAGCGGGGCAAGTGTGCACATCCTGATTGGAAATAAAAAGGTAAGGGGGAAGCATGGAGGGAGTAAATAGAGAAACCCGTGGAAGTGGCAAAAGAATGGTTTTTTTTGGAGTTGTGCCCGACCTCTGCTCAGTTTATGGATAGGAGGGGTGAATAAAGGAAAACTACAAACTTTCACATTATTTGTTATGGGTTTGAGAAGTTTGTATTTTCAGAGTGTAAGCCTTTTTGTTTAAAAAAAATGTAGCATGGTAGTAAGCAAGGTAGTCCTGCTGACAGGTGAAACTGTTCTTCAATCAGCACACAAACCAGTCCTGTGCCTCTGTTGTTCCCTCTGCTTTACCAAGCAACAGTTAAGTGAAAATAAGATTCTGGCAGCTCTGTAGCACTTGTTCATCATCTGTGGGAGCAGAGACACAAACTGGAGTCATGGTAAATTCCCTCTGCTGCTGTCGTCATTTGGGAAGAACCTCAAACACGGAGTATTTACAGCAGAGCTTCACGTTCCTCTTTGCTTCGTGCCATCCATGGTGATCCTGCACACAAAAGAAACAAAGAGTAAGATGGCAATGAAGGAAACACAAGGTACAATAAGTGAACGGCCCCACTACGTATCATTGGATAAAATGGAATTTTTTGCAGATTCCAAGTCTAAGTTGGCCAGCACATTCTCTTCTCTGAATTTCCTGCACAATATTGGTGACAAGCGGTACACCTTCCTTAAACCTGTAATTCTTATTTTGAGCCACTTTACACATAGAAAAAAAGTTACAGGTAAAATTCTTCAGAGCCCCAGAGAGCTGCCTAGCAAAGCATGGCCAGCTGTCCTTTGCCAAGGTATAACAGTAAACATATTTATCTATTTTAAAACATTTTGCATCATCAAAGCCAAAGCAGTGACAGTTTTCTTATGGTGAATTTTCTTCATTTTTCAGTAACACCCAACAGTGTCTCCATTATTCTTTTCTCCCTCAGCTCACTCCATTTCTACCATATAATGGACACAACAATCTTTGGTAATTAATACTTTTTTTTTTTTTGTCCACTCATCCTCATCCCTTTTTATGCCATCTTTCCAAATTCTAGATTCATTTCACTGCCCTTCTTCTGTCCAGTTGCAGTCAGCAATGTATCTGTATTTACCTTTATCTTGGTAGATGCCCAGGCCTTGCAAATAATTTTGGTGTGTTATCAAGGCCACCTGCCCTAAAATTCTGATCCAGGTTCCCCTTTTCCTTCAAATCCCGAGATTTTAAGTAGTAATACTGAGTAGTTTTCATTTGCCTTCCACTTTTTAAATCTCTTAGGAGATTTTAATTGCTAACATGTTTTGCCTTTTTTTTTTTTCCCCACTTCATATATCACAGAGAAGTGGGGTTTTCTAGCCACTTCCTTTTTGAAAGGAAAGCTGAGACTTCCACGCAATCCCAAGCCTCCTGAAATCAAGGCATGTGGATGTTCACCTGAGTTGGCCAGGCTTTTAGGAAAAAAGCTCTCTGATTCAACAGCAGGTAACAGATGCCCCAGTCAGCATGGCCATGTGGATTTCAGAGGCTGTAAACACCAGAAGGTTGACTAAAAGCCATGCTCCTAATCGGGCTGCAAGGCAACAGAGATGAGGGTCAGGTCTTGTCCGACCCTTACTAACAGCTTTCTTCCTTAACTGCTAGGGGGGCTTTGTCGTCTTCTAGGGGCTGAAAGAATGGGAACCTGTTTTACAAGACCAGCTGGCCTTTCTCAGCCACTTTAGGAGCTGAACTTGCAGCTTTTTTCCCTCTCTTTAAAATGCTGCTCTTGAGTATGAAGGGCATTAATGCAAACTACAGAGGTGTCTATGCAGGTCTCTGGCCTGAAGCTGAGAGACAAACAAGTTCCTTGCTTCTTTCCACATTCTCACTGGATTCTTCCTTTTGCTCTCACCCTGTTGGACAAGTGCAGAGGTGTAGGTCTTCTGCAACCTAGCAAAGGGTTTTCAGAAAAATTACATGTACTGCAACCTTCATGAAAGCACAAGAACTAATGGCATCGGGGCCCTGGGTATGTGAAAGTCAGCTGTATTTCTGAGAATGTGTATTCTGCCTGCTGCCTTTGTAGTTTGCAGAGGCAAAAATCTGGCTTAACTCAGTGTTTCTCTTCTGTACCCTAAAGTGGGTAATAGGAAGAAGAATTATTGTTTCAGTCTCTCCTTCCTTGAGAGTTATTACCATACAGCTTTCACTCACAATGTCCCTTCACATGTTTTTTTCCTAGCTGCATCACATGGGAAGCATCTGACCTGAGAGCAAGTTAAAAGATTCTTTGAGCAAAGCCCTGCACTGTATTCATATGGCCATCAAAAATATTTCTGCTGTTTCTCTCTTCTTTAAACAGATCTGTGAAGTAATCTCCTTGAAGGATATCTCGCAGAAAATCATGTGACAAGCTGCATCACAGCTTTTTAACTTACGAGATCAGTGTCTCTCACCAGAAGCAGTTGTTGCCAGGCTGGTGGTTGTTCTGAAGTACATAGGGACATTCTGTGGATTGCCCTAATGTGCTCCATTTTAGTACTTAGACATTTACAGTAGGAGATCTCAGGGAGTTTTTGGTCATAAACTGTTACAATCCTCCAAATATATCCAAGGAATTGTGACTGGTTTATTTCAGGAGGTATAAATAATATCCGGAAATAGGACTACTGACACAAATTCAAACACTGAGATGCTCCCTTGGATTTCAAATGGAAACAGACACAACACCATCTGTCAAAATAACATTAAAACCTCTTATGCTTACACAGAAGATAGGAATAGGGTCAGGCCCAACATATCTGAGGTTTTATGCTAGAATAGACAGTACTGCAGTACTTCCCAAGAGTCTTGCTCAGTTTATTCCACTCTGTAAATCTGCAGTCCCTCAAGGAAAGGTCATACCAAAGTAAACATTTTTCTCATAACTGAAGGACATATGCTCATTCCTAAGATTACTTAGCATGTAGCCAGGGCTCACGACGCAGTGCCACCTGTGGACAAGTATCATATATTGGTGTCACACCTCGTGTTAATTTTTAAAGAGTGATCCCACATTGTTGTATCCATGAAGCCTCAGATCCAGCCAGACAGTTTAGACTTATGTTCCAGTACTGAGCACCATGGTATATCCTTCTAAAGCAGAAACTAAATGAGGATCTGAAGTCCCCCAGACTATTGATCTGACTCACAGAAGGACACCTCCATTGTAAGGGGGTACTCACCAGTTGTACCATGAGTGTTGCATAGACCTGAGATCATCTCATGGTCCATTCATGCCAGGGTCTATAGCATCATGAAGCTGTGTAGATGCCTGCTTTCTAATGTATGTAGAAATGAGCTAAACATGACACTCGAATCAAACAGACAAAGCCAAGGTGGTAGGAGGGGAACAGGAATTAAATCTGGTTAAGTGCATAGTCACAAAGCAACCAGTGGTGCATCCAAATCATTGCAATGCCACCAAAGTCTTGCTTTTAAGCACAGGCCCTTTGCAGGCCCATCAAGCAGCAGCTCCAACAGGAGTGCCCTGTGCAGGGCTCCTGCTACCACGGTGCCCTCTGGACCACTGTCAGACAGTTTTTCCTGCCTCCTTATATACAGGTTTTGTACAGTTTTGCTAAAGAATCAAGTATCTCTTTAGAAGGCAAATGCACCAGCCTGAAAAGCAGTATTATGCCTTTAAAGTTGTTGATATCTCTTTGGCTTTCCAGATCCTGGAACAAATCCTTCAGACAAGCCCAGGCTCTGAGAGATCAGCAGACCTGTTCATGTGACTTAGAAAACTGTGAGTTAACACTGCTCTGCTCTGTTCCGCCTGAAGTCAATGATAAATCAATAATGACTTTAACTGAAATGACGTCAGTCCTGGGAAAAAGGATAATATGTCTAACTTTTAAAAACGCACATGACAGACAAAGCAAGACATTCCCCATAACTATATGAATGAACCTGTATAATTTACTTGGGTCCTCTGCTGGCAGTCATCGTGGGGAGGACATGGGTAAGCAATGTCAATTATATATTAATATTCAAATGCATATTCTTGAGTTGTATTTCAAGGAGGTTCCCTCCTCCACAACCTACGAAAGCAAGCTTTGCTGTCTACACTAGGGGGCAGAGGGCTTCTATGCATGGACATCTATCTCCTTGGTAGCTGGATTAGCTGCTTGACATAGATATATCTGCAGTCTCAACTCGGTTACACTGCATGATAATCCTTTGAGGGGATTTTATCATAACAGATTCCTGCGAAATATATTAGGTGCTCCTACGGCCCTTTGAGGAGAATTTATCTGTGAAATTTCTCTCATTGCAAAACTCTTGACACTACCAGAGCAACTGTTGCAAAGCCATCTGTTTGCTGGATTCCCCCCCAGTGTTCAGGCACTGGGATTCAGCCCAGCTTGTCTCGGTTGGCACAGTTGTAGCATGACCAGTGTTCTCATTGCTGGAGCTGCAACTGAAGCAGCAATGGCAACAAAAGGGAATGAATGTAGGTAAAAATATCTTTTTCACTCCCTTAAGTGGTAAGGGGAAAAGCTTCCTATTTTGATTTTTGTTTAAAAAAAAAAACCAAAAAAACCAAAACAAACAAACAAACAAAAAAACCCCAAAACAACAACAAAAAAAACCCCAAACCAAACAAAACAAAACAAAAAACCAACCAAAAACAAAACAACAACAACAGAGCTTTATCACTTTCTGTTTCACAACTTCATTCATGTACTCAAAGAATCCATTGTCATATTTCTGCAGGCTTCTCTGCACAGAAGCACTTAGAATGGTTTATCTTACTAACTTTTAAAGTAAATTAAATAAGTTTGTTTTCAACTCCTTCCCCTTCAGCAGGAATGGCCATTCCTAAAATAACCTTTACTGGCATTTAGTTTATTTAATTTTGCATTAACACCATTAAATCAAGCCTTAAATTAGGTTTTGAACCAACTTACTTAGACTGGTTCATGCCAGTTTGATTTTCAATTATGCCGTAATGAAGAGTTTATTACATTTTAAGATAAATGAAATAAGAGAGTTCATACAGGGATTTTCTACTGATCAAACAAAGCAGGTTTAAGGCAAATCTACACTTAAACCACTGTGGCTTTTCAAAACCTTGAGGCTTTATTTTTCCTCTTGTCAATGAACAGTAAGTAAGTTGAAGAAGAAAAAACAAATTATTTCTTTTATGTATCAGGGAGGTTCAAGTGTAGATCTCAAATTAAGGAAATAACAGTAACTAGTACATTTTCATCTTCTTCTTTATAACTTCCCTCCTCTCTTCCACATCTGACTGTCATGTTTTAACCCCAGCTGGCAACTAGGAACCACACAGCCACTTGCTCACTCTCTCCCCACCCCCATGGTGGAATAGGGGAGGGAATTGGAAGGGTAAAAGTGAGAATACTCATGGGTTGAGATAAGAACAACTTAATAATTGAAATAAAATAAAATATAACAACAACAACAATAAATTGTAATGAAAATGAGAATAACAAAAAAAAACCAAAAAAAACCCCAAAAGGAAATAAAACCCAAGAAAAACAAGCGATGCAAATGAAAAATAATTGCTCACCACCAACCGACCAATGGCCAGCCTGTCCCTGAGCAACAGCAGCCCCCCACCCAACTGGCTTCCCCCAAGTTTATATGCTGAGCATGACATCATATGGTATGGAATATGCCTTTGGCCGGTTTGGGTAAGCTGTCCTGGCTGTGTCCCCTCCCAGCTTCTTGTGCACTCCCCACCTTCTCGTTGGCAGGCCAGTATAAGAAGCTGAAAAGTCCTTGACTGCTTGGCAACAACTAAAATATTAGTGTGTTATCAACTTTATTCTTATACTAAATCCAAAACACAGCATTATACCAGCTGCTAGGAAGAAAATTAACTCTATCCCACCTAAAACCAGGACACTGACAAGCATCAATTGCTTCAAGAAGAACTTCAGAAGTTAATTATTTTTAAATTCTGCAAGGTCTTGCACTTTGCTAATGAATCATATTCCTCATCTGTAATTTTTCATAATCACAGTTAAGCATGCCTTTTTCCATTCCATTGTCATATTTCACCCCAATCACCTTGGTGTTCCCATACATCTCACAAATGCTTTCACATAACAGTAATATCCGTTTCCAGAGCAGCAAAACTTTGCAGGCATTATGGGTGATACTCATCCTTGGTCAAAAACTGTCTTTGTGAAACACAGTCATACTGTAACTCTCACAGACAGCCAGAGTTGACTGTTGGTGGTGGATAAACTCTATCCATTTGAGCCTGTCTGTATTTGTCTCCCAAAGCCCACGTAGAAGCCTGGAGACCATTTCAGCCAGGGCTGGGTTGAAGTAGAGCTGCTATTTAACAGCTCACATAATGACAGACAGTAGTCAAGGAGAGAGAAATGCAAGAGAACAGCACATAGATCTGACATTTTCAAGGTGAAGTTAGCCTGGCAGAAAGTCATTACTCAATAGAGAATTACAGAGGAAAGAACATCGCAAATAAAGAAAAATCACAAACATTCATTCGAATAGAAGCAACAGGTCTTCCAAAACGTCTGTGGTATCTGTGTAGGTGTACTTGTTTTTTCCTAAATCCACATGAGGAACTGGATATTTGCACAAATACAGTGTGGTCCTAATATAAGCAGGAGGGGAAAATAGCAGAAAAGACAATGAGCTGTGATAGAGTCAATGTGAGCACCTGGGCAAAGGGAGCTGTTGCACCAGAATTTGGATCGGTGCTCAGTGATGCAGTCTGAATTCCCTAAGACTGCTTGGTTCAGTCAGGAGCTTTTCCGTGCTTGAAATCCTTGGTAAAAGAATACCCCTGCTCTTAGGACACATTGCCTGACAGTCACCAAGCAGTTCAATTCCAGCATCTGTGCTGTCACTGAAGGTAGCATAAAACTTGGCAAAACTGATGGTGGGTGTAGTGCTGTCAGAAGAGCTGCAATACCCATATTCAAAAGAAAAATATACAGTTCTTCATGACATGTAGAGAAGATGCATTTTCCTCATGTTCCCTATCAAGCCAGATGAGTTGAAACAAATGCCAGGAAAAAGCAAATGCAACTCCACAGATACCTCCATGATATTTGTGGACGACTTACAGCTTGTATTCAAATGAGAATACAAAAGCTGTGATAAGTGATGTCAAAATCAGATATATTATTTAAAAAGAAGAAAGATGCCTTCACTGTAATTTTGAAAAGGCAACAGTAATGGTGATGACTTTCTGTATGAGGAAGAGAAGCATATAAGAGACCAACATTTCCCATGTACTCATCTCAAATGCTGAATCTGAGACACTTTGGGCCTCATTTTTATACATGCTGAGCAGACAATATTCCATACTTGTGAAAGTCATGAGGTTCATGAAAGTCCCGGCTTTCATGAAGGAAACCAGACTGGTTTCGTTTTAGACATGCAGAAAGAGAGACACCAAAAATCACTGTCCAGTTTTTAAAATGTTGATCTTTACCTCTCTCTGCCTTTGTTTTCCCATCTGCAGGGGAAAGATGATGATCACTCAGTGAAAAGTGCTTTGAGGCACCCCCCTCCGGGGAGGGGGTAGCAAAGCAAAGCGCTATGTTGTTAATGAGGATGAGCGAGGCCCGCTGTACTGCACACAATGCCAACACTTAGATCATTTCTCACCCACCTCTGCTTTCCTCCCTAAACTGCATTTCTGTCTCCTGCGTCTTTCTCAGAGATTTTCATACTCCTGTTTATTTCAACATTTATACAAGAAGTTCCATAACAACATCAGATTAATTTAATTCTTCTACATAGTGCAGCTATCTTAAAAGCCAATTAAATCATTTCATCTCTTAATTTCTTGTCTCAGACAGCAAGTGTGACAATTTTTATAAGCTCTAAGCCTACTCTGCTTATTCAGGGAAGAATCCTTGTGAACGCTGAATCATGTCTATCCTTCAGATCCCACTCTGTAGTTGAAACAGTCAATGCCACAGCAGATGCACTCGGCAGGTGATGGCAGATGAGTTTTCCTAGATCTTGAACAGATGAACTTGTTCCTGTTGTGGAGATTATATCTGAACACAGAACCTCTGTTGATTCTAATCTCAGTGCTGAGCTACTGTGTGTAACGGTCTCTCAATAGCCACCTTGTACGCACTAAGGGAATAAGGAACCTAGCTCTTCTGATAGTGAGGAGAGCCTTTAACCACTAGAACCAGAGTAGTTTTGCTGTGGAAAGGAAGTGGGAGATTTGTGCAGCAAGGAGAGAAGAGCTTGTGGCTTGGGCACTCATTTAGGATGCTGGTAGTCCGGGCTGGCTTCCCAGTTCCTGCACAAACTTCCTAAATGTTCATACAACACAGAGATAGGGACCTTTCCGAGGCCTGACTTGTTCCTTAGAAAGTAAACTCTTGGACAGAGAGACTTCTGCTTATGCTATACATGTGTTTTTCATTTATGGCAATGAGGTTCTGACTCTTAAGGTCACTTGAATAAATTTTCAGTTTGGTGGCTGACCAAAAAAAATCAGAGTTGGGCTGAAATCAGTTTGAAGTAATCCATAGTAGAGATATCTGGGTTTTATTTGCGTTGACAGGAAAAACTGTAAAATGTTGCTCTGAGTTGTGGAACATACTTCATTCAACCCAAAATGGAATCTTTCCTTCTTAAAAAACTTACAGTGCAAAAAGTTAAATATCAGGCTAACATTATAAAATTGCTGATGGTAGTGGCCACCTCTTCTGCAAACACAAGGACTCATGTAGGCAGTGTAAAACCCAGATCTGAATATCTTCTCCATCTGAGAGGATCTGAGCCACCTCTCCCATTTCTCACAGAAGCGTCTTCTCAAAACTGTTCTCCATCCACCAGATTTAGTCAGAGGGAGGAACCTTGCCTAATGTTGTGATCTGTTTTGTCTTGTGCTTTGATCTTGCTGTAAAGCAAATACATTTCTGACATGCTGAATAGTTCCTTTCAATGTTAACACTAATGTAATTTTTTGTTCAGCCAAACTATACTCCAAAGTTGATGGACAGTTAATCATTCTAAGCATGTGCTGAAAGAGGCCAGTTGTCAGCATCTCTGAGCTTTGTCGGTTTATTTGAACTACCCAATGAACTCCTATAAGTAGGATATAATCTTCTATAGAAATCTATAAGAGAGTGCAAAAAGCATACAAATGACATTTATAATTTGTATGACATTTTGTCAGCTTCCTGGGGACTTTTCTAAAAGGACTTCTCCTTTCTTTATTATAAAGAAATATGAAATAAAACTTATGCTGAAGGGATGTACCAAATACTTTGATCTAAATTTTAGCTTATAGTGTTGGGAGGCTTTTTGCTGTAAAATATTTCTTGTGAAGTCTGAAACAAGCATAAGTTGACTCATGGAAGAAAAATTGAATCACAAAGAATAGCTATTTGAATGTACATAGCAATGAACCCAAACACCTCCATTAGTGTCTGCAAATTGTAAAATTGACTCTAAATACCACGTGAGCTGACCAATTTCCACCAAAGGAGAGAAAGAAAGAACAGCAGATGGGATGAAGAATGGATAATCCAAAAACCTTTAACTCTACCTCCTTCGAAACCAAGACTTTTTTGGAGGTCTGCAGTCCAGTTTGTGCCAGAAGTCCTGATAAAACATGTCAGACTTCTGAATAGGGATCATATTGCAAGATGGAGCTCTAAACAAATACCGACATCGTTCTGTTGCCCCTCTCATTCCAGAAAGTCATGCACTTTTCTTTATCTTTTTCTAGTGTTCTCCTGTGCTTCTACCTCTCCTTGTCATCCTACCTCAGGGTCTGTCCTGCCAGATGCTGAGCTCACTGTGGTGCTCATGCTGCCGAGTGCTGAGTGCCTTTGAAGCCATTGGAGGCCTGATGCATCTTGCATCAGGCTTGTTCACTTGACTTGTGTCACAGGGTCTCTGTTTTCCTTGGTTTCCAAAGGTTTCCTGATGGTCAGCAATGTTGTACGGTGATAAACAGTAAGATGAGCTGTTCTGCAAAAGGAAGAAGAATGGGAGGGGAGGTGAAGGGAGAGAAGGAACAGTACTCATTCCTGCAAATCCCAGGGTCACTGATCGATGCCAGTGCTGAGCATCGTGGTCACTGAGCGCTGGGCTCTACTGTATCATTTCCAGTGTGCTGTAAAAGCATATCCACTCATGATGGAGACAGAAAGGACAGTGTGTGACTCCTGTAGGACAGCTGTGCAACTTTGCCAGCTGCAATGCCGTTGTTATGCCCAGATGTAATGTAGGATGGGCAGGAGAACCCCAAGTCTGTTCCCTGCAGCCCCTCTCTTCTAATCTGACCTGAGGGGAGGAAGGGGCATTGAATCACCAAGACCTATGAATGACTGGTTTCATGTGAGTGGCCCTTGGTGCTGGTGCAGCTACCAGATGAGCCACACACTGCCCTTTTGCTGCATTTTTCTGAGCGCACCACCAGTGCCTGGGGCCTTTGGCTTCCCTGGGTTGGAGCAAACCAGTTCATCTCCCTGCAGGCAAACTGCTGGGATGTAGAGACAGAAACTGTGAGATTGTAGGGACAGGACGAGACAACTGGAAATGATTTCTTATTGAGAACATAAACACTTTATTATTTATTTCTATAGCAATCTATTTCTAGCTCTATGACACTCTGTTTGCTTGGTACCTACTATCTGTGCTGTCTCTAGTGTTAGGGTCCAACCCCATTGCCTGCAGCTGTACTATTTGGATGGCAGATGCAAGCAGGGCGATGAGGTTATGCTGGAGCCTGGCATTGTGGTGGCCTTGGCATAGCAACAGCAGAGACTGCTGCCAGCGTGGACATTGAAAGCCATGGCTCACAGAAGTGAAGTAGGCTAGCCCAGGGAGCCTGTACAGCAGCTGGATGTGGATGCCCAAACGTAAAGGCGGGAAGCCCCATCCCTGGTGTAGAAGGACTGTTTGGTACAGGAGGTAGAACAGGGTGTGGTGAAGTGGCAGTGGTGTGGACACCAACCAGGGTGTGGCTGTTGCGTTCTGGTGATGGGAATGTACAGGCACTCCCAATCTGGGTCAATGCTTCAGCATGTGGCTTGGTAGGTGTGAAGGTGCTGGGTGCTGATGTCTGGGTGTCCTCTGTGAAGCTGTTACGAAGGGATCATTCTCCTCTGCAGAAGCAGCTCCTACTGCTGGCTGAGCATCTGGGCTTCTCCTCAAGCAGTCTTCCTTCAAATCCAGGCCCAGTGAGAATGCAGCTGTGGTTTTTACAACAGCACACCACTTACAGGTCCATAGCAAGTGGGGATTATCTCTCTTGAAATAGGGGTTATAGTAGAAGAGTAACTAAAAAATGCAAAGGAGAGGAGTTAGTTGCCATAATTTCCAGACTGAGAAAGACAAAGCTACAATAACAAAGCATTTGATTCAAAAAAGACACAGATAGATATTGAAAAGGCCTCTTCAGGACATTTTAAACCTAAAGTTGAGGCTGAATAAAATGTTATAATACAGTTCTGTTAAGTCATAACCCCTCTTATGTTTTCGTCATTTGGGAGTAGAGAAGTGTAGGATTTTCCAAAGCATAAAAACGGATGTAGAAACCCAAGTACCACTGTTTTTTCAGCCACTTCAGTGTGGAATGAATGTGTAGGTAATGATATGATGTTGACATGTATCTTGTCAGCATTCAGCAGATGCCACAAGGATATTTAAGTTTTTGGTCCAGCAAGATACGGAGCAAGTATGAGAAAAGCACAATATGATGAGACTGTCTTTCCATTTCCTGGGCTGAAAGTAACCGGAAATAACCAAACCCTATTTTTTCAGCATTTCTGCTCCTCAGAAATACTGCGTCAAGAATTGCTGAGAAGGACCAGAGAGACAAAATCAGGACATTCACTACCATACTCATCTCCTACTTTATAAAGGCTTATTGTATCAGGATGTAAATCTATCCCACCAGAATATCCTGAAAATTATTTCATTGCAGAGGACTGATGTTCCTTGGCAAAAGCAGAACCTGCTGCTGCTAGTGCTTGAAGATTGTCAGGTGAGGCAGATACTGGAGAATCCCCTTCCATTTTGCTGAATCCATGAAGATTAAGCTGATGAATGAATATTTTCATGGACTCAGTTTCAAAAATTTGCAGAGGTCCTCTCTTTCCCAGAACTTCCTCTTTGAAAAATCTTTCAGCAACTGCTACACAGTTTCCAACATCATCCCACCAAATTGCCTGAGACCAATTGCTTCCAACAATTTTCCACATTTTCTTCAGGAAGAAGGGAGATGAAAAGCTTTGCCAGAGCTCCCTTGCCAGGTGCAAAGGGAGCATCACCAGCGGTTCTTCTATCACATACTGGAAGGACAGGAGAAGTGGAGAATGCTGACTCAGCTGTCTAATCCGGAACAGAAACACAAGATGTTTCTAATGAAGAAGGCTCCATTTTCAATTTTTTTTCTCGGTTTGACTAAGATTTCCAGCTGTAGCCGTTCACCTGACCAGCCAGGCTTTGTCCTGCTAGATAAGATGCAAGATGAAGGGCAATGGTGTCAGCTCCCTGGGGAACCCAACTGAAAGTTCTCAAATATCACCACAGCACCCATGCTGTGTCACGGTCACATCACAGCATGGACTCCATCTCCTGGCAGAATGAAGCAGGGGCAGAAGAAGTTGCTAAATAGCAGTGGTTGCTTTTCATTTAGAAAGCTGCAGATGTTTTGAGACAAGGGTCAGAAAGTAAATAAAACTGCATTTGCATTTTCTAAGTCCTGAAAGGCCAGCACTGCATCCAGTTGCCTTTAGGATTTGGTCCCCCAGGAAGAAGAGGGAAGGCTGCAGTGTTAGGAGTAGCAATGCCCCAAACCTGAAGTTTTTCAGTTGGGCATCTTTCACCCGTGCAGAAATGTCTGTATCCTCTTTATTCTTATGGTGAAACTCCTGCTTCACCGCCTGGGCAAAGAGTTTTGATTAGCAGGGCTGAGGCTGCAGCCATTGCCTGACTGCTGTGCTTGCGGGGCGGCTCCTCCTCTAGGCATGGCTTCCCCTTCTGCGTGTAGTGCCTGGACTAGCTCCCTTCTGGCCTCCTTTATTTACCTGTGGGTTCTCCAGCTGAAAAGTGCTGCTAAAAGAAAACAGAAATCTGTTCCAAGTGCCTCCCCATTTTTTCTGTAGAATAACCCACGCTCGGTGGCTTCAGTAGCACTGCTTCTGTAGTGGGCTGTCCATGTACTGAGGTGATGCTGTCAGCTTTCAGCAGTGTCTCAGTGGCTGCTCCATAGGATAAACTGTAAGTAAAAGGCTACCTAAGTAAATTTTGCAAATGAAATAAACAGGAGCTGTGCATCCCAGCCCTTTCTTGGGTTGGCTTCCTATGCTTTTATTTGATATCTACCCTTCAGAAACCAAACCGGCAAAACTAATGATGCCCTAGCAAGCTTTTAAATTCAACCCTCTCTGCAGGACTGTATGATTTTCAGTAGGGAAAAGATTTGATTGAGAGCCTGTAGGAGTCAGTGATTCTCTTCCCTTCAGCATTTGGATCAGGCCCTGGGAGTTTCATGAAACACTGGCAGAAGTGTGAGGACAATAAGCGTGAGCCTGAGAAGCACTGAAACAGTACAGGCAGAGCTAACAAAGGCTGGGAGTTTGGGCAGAGGGTCTCCTTGAGCTGCCTGAACACCACTGAAGGCCTGGCCCAGAGAGACGCATGGAGCAAATTAGCTGGACTATGCTGTTGACCTGCAGGGAGAGCATATGATGGAAAACAAGGGCTGCCCATGTGGGCTGAGAAGCTGTGGCTGGGCCAAGCCAAGCAGAGGCAACTGCAGGCGAGCTTGTAAAAGCTACTACAACAAGAGCTAATGCAATAGCTGTGTCAAAAGAGCAGCTACTCACAGGAACTAGTACAAGTAACGTACCTTGTGTGTTGGCTTTACTAAAGTTCATCATGTAAACGTGACTGTATGAAAACAGGAATGAGGAAAAAGGCTTTAGCTATTATCAGCTATTTAGCTCCGTCCCTCTCTAAATACAGAGCCCAGGCCGTCAGTGCAGTCCAAAGACCCAAGGGTGGTTCTGGTGTCGGCTGGTGGGTGGCTCATTCTGCTGCTGCTTCCCTGCATTGCCTTGGGCATCACACTGTCACTCCTGTTGCCTTCTTGTTTTCTGACTTGTGCGGTGAGAAAAACCAATCTCAGCGCTGCAAAATACTCAGAGATCTTCCACTTGTAGCTGCAGAGTTACCTATTCATTCATCCTGTTTATGTTGTTGCATCAGCTTGTTAAAAAGAAAGACTGTCCGGTATGCTTACCTTAAATGTGGATGGAAAAAATATGTCTACCCAGTGGAAACTGATTTGAATTCAGTAGATTATTTAGTACCTTGTATGTAAATCCTTGCTTTCAATTTTTGAATAGTACAAGTGAAAATAGGAAATGTGGAAAAAAAAGTACTTCCTTGGAGACAGTGCTTGAAGGGATGTTGAACTGAATGCTGAAAGAGAGAACTCGACCAGTTTCTGTTCCAGAGACAGCTGAATTTCTAATTTAGGTGCACAGTATGAGACCTGGTCCATAGCCCATTCGAATTGGTAGGTATTTTTCTTTGGACATAACTGTGTAACAAATGCAGCCTGTAATTTGTGTTTCCTGCTACAGTTGTTAGCTTTTGTGGAATTTTTCATGGATTATCTAAATGCTAGAGAAAGAGCCAAGACTTATTTCAGGTGTGATGTAATCCACTTTATGGGATTCTTCCCAGGGACTGATCTGATTTATTATTATGATTATTTCAAATGTAACCAAAATTAATTAAAGCCTTTCAAGCCCTGCTGATACTCAGAATTGCTGCAATAATTTTGCATTTGCTTACGAAAAAGCTTCTGTAATTGTAAATGCTTAAGTGTATTAACAGAAAATATTTGACTGTAATCTCATCCTTCTGTAATGATTGGGAGAATCGAGTGCTGTGATAGTTATCCTAATTCTGTTTGCCTGAAACACAGCTAATGTCTCAACTAAAAAAAATCAACCAAAACTCACCGACATTTATGCTCACAGTGTGTTACAGACACTTTGAAATGTTTGAAAATTAAAATGGAAAATAGACCCTCAGAGTTATTCCAAAACCAACTCATCAAGACTGCCTTCTCAAAGACAGCATTTATCATTGAGAACAGGTTAGACCAGATGTGGGCTTTTTAAACTGATACGTTGCTGGAGATGGAACTTGACACAAAACAGTTTTTAGAGAATGCAAGGCCCCACCTTCCGCTTTTACAGCTTACTGTACCAAGCAAATGTCTCCGATTCCCCCCAAACTTGAGGAAAAAACCCCCTGAGAATCCTTCAAGCATTAAGAATGGGAGAGCATAGTTTTGACAGAGAAAAAGATGAGAGTAATTTATCATTTTTTTTAACAGCAAATGAAGTGCAATATTGACTTTAGGAATTACCCCTTTCTGAGAGACATCATCTGTTAACAACCACCAGGCAAATTTCTTTAACAGTTAAGTGTCCGGCACTGTTCCTGCAAAGGTTGTTATCCTTCTTTTTCCAAAGTAGCCAAAAGCTGGGACACATTTTGTTTCCATGTAAATGCAATTGTAATGCTTGTTCATGTTGACAGCTTCCATTTGAGGGACTCTAACCTCCTTCCATCCATCTTTAATCTGACATGAAAATGTTTGTCCAACACTGAAGCTGCCCCAGCACTACTTTTCCTCTGAACCCTTGGTTTGCCAGGGCTGCAAGAACTCGCCTGGTCCTTGCAGTATGTTTTTCTTGGATGCTCTGCAACTGTAGGTGCTACTCAGGATCTTGCCATGGAAGTTAATTTTTCCATCAGAAAGCAAGCAAGCTGGGGAATATGGGAAAACAGAGTCAAAGAGTGCTACATTTCTGCAGACACTCAGCTGGCCACCCGCCAGCAAAGCCATTGCTGCAGTCATTTAGTTTGGGGGAAAAAAAAAAAAGAGAAATGTAATATTTGATGACAATATAATGTCAGAGTCCATGACATCACTTGCTTCCAGCTGCTGATTAATCATGTGGAAGAAATGAATTTGGACATGGAACTGCATTCAGAAAGGAAGTAGGAGGGAAGAATTTATGAAGTGTTTGGTCAAATTAAATAATTTATTTTAGAACAGCCCAGACCCCCAATTCTGTCTGTCCCTGTCAGATTCATTACAGTGCCTGATTGCACTCCTATATGATTCAGTCTTTTGGCTTCCGCGGAATTCCTACAGGTTTCCCCATGAGCAGAACTGGCCATCAGCTTGATGGAGAGGAGGTGTGAAAATGGCATGGAGGCAAAATAAAAACACTCACAATTTAGGAATTTCAGTGAGGCTCAGCAGTGAAAGAGTCCCTGGCATTGGTCTCAAGAACTTTGAGGGGGCTTCCTAGAGCACTTACCACTTCCAGTAACATGGGCGTTTTGGCTCTCTTATTCCCCTTATCTCAACTTTCACAAGTATTCCTAAGAGTTCACAAAACCCGCGTATACTCATCACTTCCCATCCTGATCAATTTCCCTGGGACAGAAAAGAGGATGGGAATGTGACAGTGCAGGTACTTCAGGGCTTTTGACTCAGGGGCTGGGAACCATAAGGTGCCACTTAAAAAACTCTGCAGGTGAGATCACTGTTTAGACAATAAATGTGATGTTCCCACCAAAAACAAGGCACTGTCTAACTCAACAGCCTCACATAGGGTCTGTTCCTGCAAAGAATCCAAATTTCCATTTGTCTAAAGTCTGTTCCACCAACTGTAATAAATCTCAGCCTGATCCATTCTTTCTCCACATCTCTTTTTGAAACAATAAAAATGGTAGATGATTCCCTGATGGCCGCTGTTGCTGGTGACGCAAATGGCATCTCACTTACTGGATCCTGTAAGTCTTGTTCGGCCCCATCCATCACCTTCACACGGAAGAAGAGATGCTAAGCAAACTGTCCTTAATGACAGATAGGGCTGTAAAAAAGAAAAATATTTCATTGTTTCAACATTTTGTTCCTTTTAGGAAATGTCACAAATATAAAACAGAAGGAAACAAGGGGTTTGTTTTTTGGCTTTATTTTTTTTACATAAAACACACTTGCAATCCAGTCCAAAAATGACCCTGAGGAGAGTTAAAGAGATTTGGTTGTGTGGCTAAGGAATGAAGTGAGTATCCCTGCCAACAAATGATGGGTGTTTCCATGATACTGTCTCTCCTGTCAGAAAGGGTCATTCCAAGGCACTTCTCCGGCAGCTTTTATTAATCTCCCTCTCTCTGAGCCAGAAGGCAGGAAGATGTCAGACGGCTGAGCTCTTGCACCATTCCCATTCTCCTATTCAAGACAAGGCTGTCCTCAGCCGGTGGGAGAGAATGTAAGGGAACTGGCAAACCTCAAACATTTTGTCAAAGGGAGACACACTTGTAAAGTTAATCCTTAGTGCTCTGTCCGAGTGCCCTCTTCCTGCTCCTCATAAAACAGCCCTGAAGAAAAACAGTGTCAGTCCGTTCTCGGTGGAGAGAAGACCACAATGGCTGCCAGCTTTTCCAGTGCCTTCAGCTGGGGGTGCGGGCTGTGTTCACAAGGGGTGAAGATGCAACATCTCCACCAGCTTCAAGAGGCCACAGTCTCTGAGGGTAAAGCAGCTCTCCTGGCATTGGGGCCAGCAGAGCCTCACCAACCCTCCTGGTTCTCCCTCCTTGTGCTCTTCTTGCCCAGGCAGGTGTCTCTCTGTCCCCCTCACCAGACAAACAGCAGAAGCCTGTGGGCAGAGTGGCAGGAGCGTGGGTGCGTGAAGGCCAAGCTGGAGGGACACCTGGGAGCTCCCCACCAGCGAGCAGCTGAGCCTCTTTGCCGAGCCCCTCTGCGGCACCATCTCCTGCCAGCTCTGCCTGCCTCAGGCCAGCCTGAAATCCTGCGTAACTGGTCCTGAGTGCTGCTGTTGGGGGTCATGGGACAATCTGATTCAGACGAGAGCTACAGGTCTCTGTAGCTGTATCCAGAAAGGGGGAGAGCGAAGGATGGAAAAGGATTGAAGAACAAGTGGGAAGTAAACACAGGGGTTCTTCCAAGGACCTGCAGGTCCCACACCTCTCCTGCCCTCACTTTCGCATCTCATTAAGTTACTTAGGCAATTAGGTGAATTCCCCTCGGAAGACGAGAGCAGCCAGCTGGAACTCTATGGTATCCATCCCCATCCGTCCGGAAGCAGGGAGCAAATACATAACGTTTAGGAACCCATTAGAGCTGCAATCTACCTCATCAGCTATCATTCAGCAAGCATGGAAATGGATGGTTAATGTCTCCTCTTTGGGCCAGATCTTTACCCTCCCCGGCTGTAATGGCCTTTTAGATATCTAATTTCAAGGAACTGCTAGTACTTGCCAGACCATGAAATATCTTTCACCTTTTCCAAAGGAAAAGAAGAACGGGGAGCCCCTTCCTTGGAGCACAGAGAGATGTTAAGAGTGGCTAACTTCACGGCAAGGTGAGGGACTCTCCCAGCTCTTGAAATCTGCCTTCTTACTCAGGCACATAAAGGGAGGTTAAAATGCCTCACTTTAGTTACACAAAGGTGAAAACTCCAGCCGTATGAACTTGCCCAGCACTAGACAGCGCATGGTAAGAGTGGGAAAAGTCAGTGATCTGAAACTCCGTAGTCTGCAGTGGCAGCTTAAAAATCTTTCAAGACACATGCCCTCTCAGAGACAAGTAACTGCTGATTCAGGACCAACCTGGAAACACGTGAGGGAGGAGGAAGGGCAGCACAGGAGGGAGCCTTGGCCTGGGCATACCAGCCAAAGGAGGTGGGAGCGTAGCAAGGAAAACTACGCCGTATTGCTGAAATTGCTGCTCAAATCCAGAATCGGGGAGGCAGTTCAGAGAGCAGCTCGCAGCTCCAAGAGCGGATGGATGTCTCCGGAGTAAGGGCAGGGGGCAGCAGGGAGACAGAGGCTCTGAGTAGTACTAGCTAGCAATGGGAGAAGCTGCTCTTGGTACTATTAAAATGCACCCTTGTTATGCCTGGGCATGCATGTATGTATGTATAGAAACTTGTAATAGGGCTGAAAATTTTCGTAGGTGGACACATATGCTGTTCTTTCTATAAGGGTTTTACTTACGTCTAGTTGTTCAGAGCAAAAGCACAATCCAGTGTGTGGATCCCAATCTGTCTGGGAAAGATATTCTTGCTTGAAACAATTTTATGTGCAAGGACTGGTGCTTTCCAGTGACTGCTATAATACAGCTGCTTTTCAGGGTCAGGGTCTGATGACCTCTGCAATTTGTTGCGTGGCAATGAACAGTGCTACACACAGAAAATAGCCCAGGTAATACGCTGTTGTCTGGCAACATCTTTTAGGAATGTTTTCATAGCTTTATTGCTTTAGCTGTTCAAAATTATGAAGAATAAATCTAGATCTGCCAGTTTATTAAACTGTGCTGCAGTCACTCAAAGCTCAGCTTTGTTCCTTTCACAGACATAGGAACAGACAAAGGTAAACATCTGTCCATCATAGAAATATTATGGTAAATCCTTAAAATATATTATTATACCACAGACAAAAATAGATTCTCAGAGAGACCCAATGTGCTTTATTTTAAATTAAGTGCCCACAGCCCAGTATGGGCTTTAAAATTATTAATCATGTCCTCTTCAGTGCCCTCTCTCTTCCAGTTTTTCAAAACACAGAGATCACTCATTGCAGAGTGGAGACTTGGAGAGCATTTCTTGTGATTCCATAGTCACCCCTAAAAGGTGCAGTGGAATATCACAAGCACTGGAGGCTGAATATCCTCATCGTACGCTACCAAACTCAAACCAGTCTATGTGACACACTGCACACTTGTTTTTTAGCTTGTCTTTTTCCTGCTGTGATGGTAGCTATCTCAAACAAGTGCAAAGCTGCCCAATTATGGTTATGTGGTCACAGCCTAGTGGAATAACTGTGACCCATGAACAGGAAAAACCTCTTCAGGCAATGAAGCAGTATTTGAATTCCAATTGTTGTATCACCTCAACCACAGATGCAGGTACAACTTTTAGTAGCCTCAGGGTCCAACGGGGACGGATTTCTCTTTATAATTTTATTTTTAACGAACCTCAGTAAAACTCAACAATACATATTTCATGTGCTCCAGGTGCCTCTAGTTTGGTCTGTGCAAAAAAAGGAAATGTTAATTCTGAATCATAGATTGCTCCCCAAACATGCACATCTGTTTATATTCTTATTATCAGCAAACAGCAACTGTGTAAAGCCCTGCTGCGGTGCAGGGGACCACAGCTGTGGCACACATCTGCTGCAGAGCTGGGCTCTTCCCTGGCACCAGGAAAAACCAAGAAGGGTGGCACTGAAACTGCTGGGCATATCTGGACGTAAAACCCACAGGCATTCACGCCAGACCTTCACTTCTTCACCCTGGGGAGTTCACTAGCTGAGGCGAAAAGAAAGGTATCACTGGCACATATGCATTGCATCAAGAGGAAATGTAACATCTTGTGTTTGTTTCAGGGTTCCTAAACTTTTTTGCCTATCGCATGTGTATATAATCCCTTGTCAGAGTACTTTGCTGTGCATAATATTTTCCATACATACATTTTAATCTCTTGAGCTCTGTAACACTTCTCTGACGTCCTCCTGCAAAACCTGGAGCCTGTGAGCCAAACTGATGTTCTTAGCCCCGTGCTAATGCTCTGCATATGCGTGCTGTGCATGGATGTGCAGGATGCATGCATCCCTTTGTCCAAGGACCCCAAGTATATATGAAACTTCAGGCAGGTCACAGCCGCAAATACCCTAGGAGATGCAGAACATCTTAGTATGCACCGCCTGTTTCAGAGGCGGGGGAAACAAGGCAGAGAGGCAATAAGCCACATTGCTAACACCCCACAGCGCAGCAGGGGCAGAGCCAGGAACAGACCGCCGAGATCTTTGGCTGCCTTCCTTGGCTGCGCCGAGCCATATGACTTGGTGCAGCATGGGGCGAGGTGCAGGCAGGAATGTGTGGAGGAGGCTCCCAGAGAACAAAACTGCTTCCTTTGTGCTCTAGGTGGATGTACGAGCTCAGGCAGACATGGGTGCAGCACACGGACTGCCCTAAATTACATGGATTTGCTACAGGTGCCTCTGCAGAGCTCTGTGTTCTTGCTCCCTGAACAGGAGCTGGGACAAAAAGTATTAACCAGTCAGTCGTTGCTTAATTCTGCCATTTTAGGTGTTCCCGTGGGATAGTGGGAGGGGAGCAAATGACCAGGCAACGCAGCTCAGAGGTCGCTGGGAGCTGGGAAAAACGGCGTCTTTCTGACCTGTTTTACCACGGAAGCAATGCAAAAAAGCTGGCGCAAGATAAACATCGAGAGCCCTCTTCTCAGACCTCTTTTCCCCTGCCAGTCCAGCCAGACCAGAAGTGCGCCATGCTTGTGACAGTCACCTGCTGATGTAGACAGTTCTCAGCACATAATTCCATGTTGTGTTTCCTCTTGAGTCTTCTGTGGCTCTTTCTCTCGTAAAATATCAGCTGGATTTAATCTCCGTCACACTAGCCTAAACGTAAAGTAAGTCAGCTGACTATAGAATGACTCTGTGTTTATCCATTTATTTCTGTATTTTACACGATCATAAGATTCAACTCACTGGTGAGGAAATGCCGTAAAATACTGACTTCCACTGCAAGGATGCTGACGGTCCTTCTGACGCTGAACTGGATGAACAGTGACAGTTTGGACAACTCATCTTTGAAACACAGTGAAGGCTGTCTTATCCAACCAGTCCAAAACATGACAGAGAATAATAATTTTTAAAAATGAATCTTATAATAAAGGCAGAATGGAAGGAGGAGGGTACTTTAGGATCGTGGTTGTGTTATAATTAAATCGTTATGATTTTTTTCTGATTTTTTTCTACAATCGGATTGATACTAAGTAGATTGTGGTCCATTCTGTCCTGTTCTAGCTTTATAATGCAGCCCACACCATATTAATTGAGTGCCTCTGAGGATTTAAGTGAATAGGATGACCAATATCTATCATGCAACTGTTCTCCTCTATCCATGGAAGGAGGTATTTCTGCAGTACAGGACCTTGTTTCAGTAAGGTATTTTGAAGGGGGGGTTTGCTTGTTTTTGTGGTTTGGATTGGGGAAGGGGTTCTTCTTCAGATCAGTACATGTCTCTCTGGGTTTTCCCTAAGGAAAGTAGGACAGGGGAAGGAATATACCATGCACTTAGAGGGGAAAGTGCCGAGACTTGCAACACATCTCAGTCTTGGGGAGTCTGTTGCCAAGCTTCAGGCCCTCACAATGATGTGAGCATCATTGTACCGGACACCAGGGTCACCGTCTTCATTTTCATACTCTGGCAACCTTTCAGATGCTATCCCAGGGCTCAGCACGGCAAGCCTTGAGATGTGGACCAGGACCTCGACTCCAGAGGAAGAGGATTTATAAAGTAGCAAAGGACAGTTCTGCCTGTGCTTGAGAGGGTCACCAGCACCATACTGGTCTGCCAGGGCTCCCCTAGCCCTGGAGGGCTGTGCCTGGGAGCAGGCTTTAGCAGTGCTCAAAGCAGAACGTTAGCTAGGGTCACGGCAGAGGCTGAAAGGACTAAAACCACCTTGGCTGTACTGTCCGCTTTTCCTATCCAGCATTCACTTCCTGCACAGCTGATCTCCGCTCCTGCCTGAACAGCCCTCTCATCCGGCTCCGGTAGGGCGCAGGCTGCAAGAGCCACGGCTCCCACCGGCAGCCAAACCTCCTCTTCCCCCAGGCATTCACACACGGCAGGGCCCGTCCTGCTGCCCCTGCGAACGGCCACCACCCCGCAGCACTCAGCGGCCCTGGACACAGGGGCACAGCAGTTGCAGCCCAGCTGAGCCACACATGCTGCTCATGGGGCAAATCGAGCGCATTTGGGACAACTATTTTTAAATAAGACATGACAATTAACTTGTCTTCCTTCAAGTACACAGAGGCCCTGGGAGGCCATTAACTTTGACAGCTGTGATTCCTTCCCCCAAACACTTACAGCCAGTGTGTCAGCTGGAGATGTTACACAGGACAGTTCCATGCCCTTCTGTAAGCATCTGTCCTCGCTTTATTTCAGGACTGAATGTATCCTGCGGTGGGAGTCCTGCCCTTCCTACATGGAAGATCCTGTTCATTTTAATGGCCTCGCTCTCTTGAATAAGGACAAGCTGCCCCCACAAAAGTTGTCTGGATCAAGTGGTGTTGCCCTAACCCAGCCAGCTTCAGTATCCACAAGCACTGTTATTTTCTTTGGAAGCAGGAGTTATAAAATCACATGAAGAACATGGCTTAAGCAGAAGCAAAATCTTTTAAGACCCAGCACTGGACTTTTACTTGGACTTGTACGCTGAGACTGCAAGCAAGTCAGAGTGGAACCATCTTTTTGTTCTCTTTGCACAGCACCTAACGCAACAGTGCCAAAGCCACGGAGAGCGCTCCTTGGCAGCATCAGCAACTACAGCAGTGCCGGTGCCTGGAGACGTCTGTCTGTCTATGAAAGAAACTCACCTCCCTTCATGCCTCCATCTTTGTCCCTGGATTGGACTAGCAACCTGTTTGAGTTTATGCTTTCCATTTAGGCTAACCTCAGACACTCGGTTTCCACTTGATTGGAAACAAGTGTGCCGAAAGCTGTCTGCTCTTTCTTCGCTATACGCTGTGGACTGCTGCCTGGCTCCAATCTGGAAACAATTATTTCCCTCCTGTACCTACCCATTCTGAAAAGGGATTTATCCCTAGACTTTTTCTTCCTCTTTCCACTTTTATTAGCTGCTTCCTTCATAAACAAAAGCTCGTCGTTGTATATAATGCCCACCGAACAGCTCTAGCTCTGAACGTCACATATTCCTGTGACACGACAAAAATGCTGCCATGTTTTAAGGCCAGGTCTCCCTCAGGGAGTCTTGTATCAGTAAATGTGCCGTAGTGAATTTGCCGCTCCTTTGTCTTGTTCTGATAGGATGAATATCTGATGGTGCTTGAATTTGTGTGACTTTGAGAAAGGACTTGAAGCACCCGTTGTGGTTACGCTGGTGTAAATACTCTTAAACAACCCCAAAGAACAGTCAAAACACGCATGGATAAGCAGTAGCACTTGCAAGTACATGCAGATGCTATTAGCATAGCGCGGTGCAGCTGTTTGAAAAAAAGAAGGTGCACGTATTCTTGGATTTATTATTTCTTTCAAAAGTTCCTACTTTTTATGTGTGTATGCAGACATGAGGGCATGGGAGCAAACAGATGACCAGAATCTGCAGATATTTGTAGACAGGGGGAAGTTTATGCCCATGAATAGTGCCATTATACTCAGTGGGGTCACTTTTCTGAGAAAGATTGATCACATACTTTATTTCATGAAAGACCAGTTCCTGACCGAGCACAGACACTGAGGAAACAGATTGGAGTGGAAAGAGTCTAAAAATCTCTTTTCCTGCACTGAATTCAAAATAGCATTTCTCTTACTGGAAAAATAAACATAAGCTCATTTTGGGTGACTCTGTCTGTCTGCCTGTGGGATTGGCAATCCACACCTTCTACAGATTTGGAGACCTCTCTGCCCCTGTTTACGCTTTAGAGGTTATGTCTTAATTACAAAAAGCTGATCCACTGTGACATCAATTTCCCTTTCTAGGGGAAATTCCTAGCTGTGAAATCCTAGCAGAGACAAATTGCTGTTCTTTTTTTTTTTTTTTTTCTTTTTTCCCTTGGCCAGTCCAGACCAACCCCAAAACTGCCATCTGGGTTTGACCTTGACTGCTACTTTGAGAGCGAATCACAGAGCCTGCTCTCCTGAAGTGCTGACATACAGACAACTATTTCCAATGAGTTATCTTGATATAGAAATCATGCTGTACCACAGCCAAGAGCCTCCTCCCTCTGCCAAGCGGGACCCGTGCCTGGGGGCCACAGGAGCTGAAAAAGCGCGGTCTGTGGCCTACCCGGAATCAGAAAGGACAGACGGTGTCCTGGACGTGTTAGCTACAGCCCGGCCTAAACCCAGGGCAACCGCAGCGAGTGGATGTGCCTGTGACAACGTACAACCATCGTGTTTGGTGCCTGGGGATGTGGGGGTCGTTTCTGCCCACGGGACGTGGTCACCCAAAGCCATGCAGCCCTGCGGAGAGGGCTGTGCACCAACTTTGGTCTGGCGTGAACGACCGAGGTGCTGCAAAGCAGCAGGACCGAGCTGCGGTGCCTGGGGAAAAGGGATGCTGGGCGAAGCCTTGGGCTCCTCTGTGCCTTCCAGCTGGGCACACGGGGAAGTGAGCGGCCTTTGCCTCTGCGTTCCTAGGGGTGCCGGCACCACTCCTTGCCTTCACCGCTGTACCCAGGGGAAGACTACGAAGGCCAGCCGGCGTAGGGAGGACGGGATGTGCACGTCCCTCTGCCCGGGGCCCCGCGGGCTTTGCCGGCGGTGCCGGGGCTCGACGCGGCGTTGGCCGAAGGGGCACCGCGCCCCGCCCGGGACCTGCATCGAGCCCTCCGGCCGCGGGTGGAAAATGGCTCGTGTGTCTTTAACCCACAGCGGCCAAAACGCGGCGGCGGTGGTTTTTTTTTCTTAGTGAACAATGGAAACTTTTTTTTTTTTTCAGTGTTTCCCTCCAGCCGAGCAGCGCGAGCAAAAA
>VXBL01008587.1:406118-443444 GCA_013400195.1 Aramus guarauna
GTGGGCCGTGTCCCCAGGGGTGGCACAATGGGGATGCAGGCAGGTGTGTGCAGGGACTGGGGGGGGGGCACACAGGAAGGAAAGAGTCCGTCCAGCTGTTTGCACAGCTGGAAGGTGAGTTTAGGGGAGGCACAGAGCTACTCTCACCTCTTGTCTCTCTCTTTCTCTCTCTCTCCCCAGCTGTCCCGTTATATGGAGCTGCGGGTTGGGGCCAGCCCAGCTCCCCTGCTGCCTCCTGGCGATGCTGCTGGTCGTGGCGTGGAGAGACCCTCGGCAGCCCCGCGGAGCCTGAGCGCCGAGGCGGCAGCGGCGGCGGCCCCCCTGTGCGCCCCGGGTGACTACTATGGCCGTGTACTGCTATGCGCTCAATAGCTTGGTGATGATGAATAGCAACAGCGAGGTGACAAGCGGCAGGAGCAAGACGCCGCCTCCCGGACAAGGGCTGCCCAGGGGCCCAGAGACACCCAGCAGCTGCTGCCCGCTCCCTGTTTTCAGCCCGGCCCCCGTGCCACCCCGCTCCCCGCGACGTGGCCCTGCTTTGCTCTTCCCGCCGCTTGAGGAGTCCCCACGGCAGCCGGGCAGCCCAGGGGGGCGGCGGGGCAGCCGGGGCGAAGAGGGGCAGCCAGGAACCCCCGCAGCGTGGCAACTTCAGCGGGAGCTGCACAACGTCCAGGTGAACCAGAAAGTGGGGCTCTTCGAGGCACATATCCAGGCGCACAGCTCCACCACCCAGCCACCACGGAGCCCCCGGCCATCCTTGCCCCGGCCCCGGCCCACCAGCCCCACAGCGCTGATGGTGGGACTTGGAACCAGACCCCGGCCGCGAGCCTATGGGGAGAGTGAGGCCCCCGATGCTGGTGGGGTGCAGGTCTGGCCGAGCACTGCAGAGCCCTCAGGGAGGCCGGTGGTGATGGTGGTCCCAGCTGTGGGGCTGGCAGAGGGCAGCAGCCCCCTGGAGCCATCAGGACCTGGATCACGGCAAGGTGAGGTGGTCATGGCCCCCACAGGACTTGAGGGCCAATGCCCAGCTGTCGGCGGGAGCATCCCCGCCGTCATCGTCACGGACCTGGGGGGCCCGGAGGAGGATGCGGGCACCGTGCCCCCCGGCAGCCTGCCCGTCCGGAAGCTGTCATCGTCGTCAGCCTCTTCCACTGGCTTCTCCTCATCCTGGGAGGAGTCTGAGGAGGACATCTCCAGCGACCCCGAGCGTACCTCGGACCAGACATCGGCCTTCCTGCAGACCCTGGACCAGCAGAAGCCCCGAGTGGTGAGTCTTGCACCGGTCTCGGAGAGGTGGGGCGGGGGCTGGCAGCATCCCCGCTCCAAGGCACAGCTGCAGTGGGAGGGCAGAGGTCTGTCACAGCAGAGGTCTGCAGAGAAACTTTCCATTTGCTCGGCAGTGCTTGCTTTCCCTTACATGAAAAGCTTATCCCTGTTCCTAGTCTGAAAATCCCCTGCTTGCAGGAGAGAGCAGTGGTACCTGTCCCACTGTGCATGGTCCTTGCAAAGCTTCCCTGGCACTGCAATTGCCCATCAGCGTGCTCATCCTGCACCCACGGACTGCAGCCTTCTGCTGATATGTGGTTATGAGCCTCAGCTTTCCCTCAGCACAGCTTCCCTGGCTCCTGGAGGTTTCCCATGATTTACATGAGCCTAAGGGAGAATTTATTTCCTCCTTGGAGTTGAAACTGTGTGGGCTGTGTTAAATTTTATACTGATGCCCATCACCATAGTGTCTGTGTGCCTTTCACATGGAAGCAAAAATCTCTAGAATTTCTGGTAATTCCCCTTTTGAAGAAAACTTTTTGCTTGTGGGGGGTATCTTGTATTTTAGGTAAGCATATTTTTATTAGGTATTTATATTAAGTTCATTTGCGTCTGGATCTTTGGTTGTTGTGGGGCTGGTTGGGAGGCTTCAGGAGACAGAAAGCATCAGTGTTGTATTACCCTTAGAGCAGAAAGGTCTTGTCAGAGAGGAGGGCATTGAGGCGCTCTCCGCTTGTGGGATTTCTTGCGTCACTTGGGGAGTTCGTTCCATGTCTGAATGCTCTGCACAGAGCATGCTTTGCTCTGAGCTGTCTACACAATTTATCCAGAGGACTTTGAACCACTTTGCCTCAGCGCAGGGTGCCCATCACGAGGTTCTCTGACCAGCACGTGGGATCTCCCGTCTTCTGGCTGTGAGACATTACATTGATTTGAGCTCAGTGCTGGAACCTCGCATTGACAAACCCTGAAAAATGCAGGGCAACCAAGTGGCTCCTTAATTTTAAGGAGTTTGATAAAGACTTTCAGTGATGTGGTTCGCTATGTTTAACTTTACGTAGACACGATAGTGAAACTCTTGCTAAGCTCAGTGACACGAGGAAGACCAGTGCAGGGAAACATCTAAGTAAAGTGAAGGGATCAAACTCACGAAGAACTGACAGACTCTGGTTTGTAAAACACTCAGCAATAAAAATAAATATATTTGCTTTTCTACTTGTTTCATCCTGTTCCAAGAACTCAGGCTCAGTTCTGCTCAGGATGGAGAAGCAGTTGAGTAAAAGCACAGTTAATGAAGTTACGAGTCTGTGGCTCATCATGTTTGCAGACAGTTTTGTATTTTGGGGCTCTCAGCTGATGAATCAGCTTGCTCCCTTTGGGAGCTGCTACAATCCCTCTGCTGATTAAATTCTGCTGGTTTTGTGTGCATGAGCTGTAGTAATCTCTGCTCTATTCTCCATACTAATGACTGTTCCTAGTGCCAGATCCCACTGATTTGCTGCTGAAAACAGTTCACTGATGGGCAAAATCATGCCTGATGCTCTTGTGGAAAGCTTCCTGGAGCCTCAAGCTGAATCTGCGCAGCCTCCAGCAAGTTGAGCCAGGCCGGTGGCTCGGCAGTGAACAGGCAAGGCTCGTTTATATTGCCAAATGGCCTGGATCAGAGCGAGCTCAGATCAGGTCTACGATCAGAGTAACTCTGCTGAACTCAGTCGGACTACTCCAAGCTAAATGAGATGAAGGTCTGGTCCAAAAGGCGTCGGGCAGCCTGAAGAGGTACGCTTGATTTTGTGTTTCAGTGCTGGAGTCGCCTCAGCAGGGGCGGCTGGGCTGATTTACAGTGATACTTTCCGCTGGGCTCCACAGGTCCTGTGCAGGGCTGATCACTGGCTTTGGCAGGTTATAGTCAACTTCTCAGCAGGATCATGCGCAAATGCCCAGTCATTCAAAGCTGATTCATGTAAATAACACCCAACTTTGTGTACTGGTTGGCAACATCTTTTAAATCCATAATGACAGCAGAAGGCAGCTACTGAAACAGTCTCAGGTTGCACACTCATTTGTTTTCATGAACTCACTATTTCCTTTTAACAATGCACATGGTCTGGAAATGAGTTGTGTAATGAGGGAGAATATGTGAGAAGCTCTCTCCGCAACTCATGCTTTTCCATCAAAATAAATCCTGGGAGGCCTCGGCCGACAGAAACCAGCATCGCGCCTCTGAGTTGAGTAGGAAAAGGCTGGGCAGGCAGAGAGCCCTGCCTGTCTGCACCGGGTTGCTACTCTTGCAGGGGAAGGCGATTGTACCTGGAGGAGAGGTAATGACGAGCAACAGGAAAGCAGTTCTTGCTGCAGATGTGGTCTGCGCTGCACATCTCACATAGCATGTTTACAGATTTGATAAACAGCAGGCTTGCTTCTGCCCTTCCTTTCTGGAGGCCGTCTGGCTTAGCAAATCTGTTAGGGATGTCCGGCTGTCTATTGTAGTTCCTTCTGGCGTCCCCGGGAAACAGGCAGATCCCTCCGGCTGGCACAGACTCGTCCTCCTTTTGTACTGCAGGTAGGAAACTTTATTTGCAGTCGGGCCTGCAAATTGGTCAGTAGGAAAATGACGTTGCCTAGTGAAAGGGAGAGAGGGAGCGTGGCCACTTTTTTGGACACCGTGACCTGGAGCAGCTCTGTGGCCGATACGGGCTCTGCCTTTCTTTATTGAAACTGTTTACTCAGCGCACTGCCTCGACCTGGAGCGCTCGGGTGCCCGGTGGGCTGCGCAGCCCTGGGGATCAGTGACCCTGCTGCGATTATAGCTGACTTCTGAAGTGCAGTGACAGTCAGAGCAATTTGATGTTTTGCTGTTGTCTAATTGCAAGTCCACTTCAGGTCTGAGTAAGCCTCCATGTAAGGGCTTTTGCAGCTGTGGCTTTCCCCAGGCTGTGGGCTGCTGTGCTGGAGAAACCCCACGCTTGTTTATTGATGCTTGCAAGGTTTCAAAGACACTTGAGCAATTACACTTCTCGGGCTGTGTGGGAGGGACGGCCTGTCCAGGCAGCAGTTGGGATGGCGACGCTGCGGTTTGACAATGCCGCAGGGCAGTGCTGGCTGCACACCCCCCCCTGTGACAGCGATGCGGGCGGTTTGGGGAAGCAGCAGGTGCCTCCGCTCACCCACCACCCAAGCCCGGGGGACGCTGCGGCTGTTGGAAGGCGCCTGTCTCCGTCACGGCACTTCTCGTGCTGAGGGAGGATTTTTCCCCACCTGGCTGATCACAGCGGTTGGGTATGTAGGGGAGTGAGAAGGTGCTCCCCGTCCCAGGCTCCGAGTGGCACAGGTAGCCCGAGACGGCGGCCCGGCTCCTAAGGGCAATTTCACACCTAAAATAAGCCCCGTTCTAACTGTGACTGCCATTGACTTTGGTGGGCAAATACGAGTCTATGAGTTTTGCTGTTCCTGGGGGACCCTGTTTGCCCTTCCCAAGGGAGAGCTGGTAGACCGAGGTGTCCTCAGCAGCAGGAGGCTTGGCCCCAGTCACCGAGGCTGGCTACACCCCTTAAGTGAAAGGTATTCCACTGCTCGTCCTTACAGCGAGTCGTCATCATTGACCTAAATCCCCTAGTTTGTCAATTCCTTGGCAACTAGAGACAAAGCAACAAACGAGGCGGGGGGGGGGGAAAGGCAGAAATTGTGCAAGTACGTGCTATAGAAAAATGACTTGTCAAAGGGAAAAAAACCCCACCTTCCTGGAAAAACAGCGCAAGACACTGCAGTGTTCCTCTTCCTGGCTTTCCCACAGCCGCTGTGGAAACACAAGGACACACGGCAGAATTGTAATCAAGTGACTCTCGGTACATTGTGAAACCTCTGCTCCTTTCGACAGGCAGAGCAGCTTGCTCAGGATAGGAGACTTCCATTAACCTGTGCAAAATGGCGAGAGCTTTTGGAAAAAGCTAATGGCATTCCTGCTGACAAGTGACTTTTTTTAAATTGATTTATTTGACTCGCAATGGCTATAATGCATTTCTGAAAGGAGCCAAGTTTAGACAGGGTTAGTGTCAGCCAAGGGCCTGCGGGACCCTTGCTTATTTCTCTTTGAGACGTTCCGAGGCATAACCTGACAACGGCACTCCTGATTTGTTCCTACAAAAATCAATCAAATTAAATACACTTTCATTAGCTTTCCTAGCTGTCACTGTGATCAGGAAGTCTCTGTGTAACAGAAACCATGACCACATGGCTATGGTGATGCATGCAAGCCTCCTGAATGTATTCTTTATGCTGACTGTGTTTATGTATTTTACTCCTTCCTCCCACCATGTTTGTCTTAAAAGCTTATGAGTTGGTGAGTGGTATCACCAAATTAGTATCGATATAGTGTCTAGCATATTAAGGCCCTGCTTGCTTGCTCTGAAGAGCGACTGTTACCTTGGTAATGCCTATCATAATGCCCGGGGAAGGTGCTTAGCACGTGGAAGCGGGCAAAGGATGGAGCCTCCTTCAGCCCTGCTGTGGGAAGGCCAAGAGGAAGAGGAGAATGAGGTGGACACCCCTGTGTTTGCACTTTCAGAGCACCACGCTCAGCAGACCTGACAGCCCGGCGTGGTTTGTCTGCTGGGACGAGATGCGGACCCCGGGGTGCTTGGAGTGCTGGGTAGAGCTTCAGGCTCTTCGTAGAGGGAGGCTGCGCACTCTGGGGAGTTCACAAAGCACCACTCTCCATTTGGTAGCTTAGTTCTACCTACTCGTGTGGCCTTCTCGGGGAACAAGCAGCTTTTCTACGGGCTCCCACCCACAGAGGCTAAGTGAAGATGCTGCCATAACCCAATGGGAGATGAACGATGCTATTTCAAGTCCATTTTCATCAGCTCGTTGGGAAGGGTTTCTTCTCTGCTCACGTTCTCTGTGATTGACAGCGCAGGAATTCCATGACACATAGCAGATCCTTTTCATAGAGGGACTTACTTGCTGGCACAGCTGCTGTCTCTTGCATTTTTATTTTTATTTTTTCAAACAATTTCACACTAAGGCATTCATAAAAAGTGGAAAAAAGCCCAAAGCATTTCTGAGGTGCAGGAAGAAGAAATATTAGGCCCATCATCCTTAGGTTCCCCAGCTCTGGAGACAGCCAGGTTTCCTCCCCTTCTGTCAGAAATCACGGGATGACAGGAGCTGGGGTGGTTGGACCCTTCGGGTGTTAAGCTGTATGTCTACAGAGTGAAGTTCCCGGAATAGCGGAAAATTTACCGTTTTGTCTTTACCTTTTTAGAGCCTTGCAATGACAAAAAAATCAAACCGTAGTCAGCACCTGTCTCATGTTTTCCATATTATTTCTTTAATGTGTTAGGACAGATTTGCGTTTGAAGAAAATTTTAGTGCAGCACTGAGCTCTCATGCCATGCGATGACTGAAAGCCACTGCTGAGCTAATGTTTTCTTTACATGTAAATCTGCTCTAACTCACTAGAGAAATAATGGCAGCTATGTATGATGTTAAATGTTGCTTGGCTAAGATTAGTCTTCTGTAATTGGTAGAGATTATTTTGTTTATACCAGTAGGTAAATTTGTGCAGTAAATTTGACCTGCTTTCTTCCAATGAAGCCTAGCCAAGCTTTCTAAGAAAGATATGTTAATATTTAACAGACAGTGAAAACTAAATGTTAACATTTTCAAATCACTGAGTAAGTTCACAGCCTAATCCCTATTCTCAAATGTGACTTTTCAGGGAATGTGGTCTTCCACACTTGCTGGGTCACTCAAAATGGCCCTTTTATAGCACTCATCACTGGATGTCTCCTCGGGATAAGTCTTCTCCCAAGGTACCTTTCTTTGTTGACACTGATTGGATCTCGAGGACTAGCCCAGGAGCGTGCTTAAGACAGAGGAATCTGTTTCTAAAGTACTCATGAATGTCTTCTATAAAATTTATTGGAATTTCAGTCTTACTCATACACATAAAAAGCCAGGGCATGCATCGCCTGCACAATGGCTGCAAGTAGTTCAGGAAGCTGCTCCAGTCTGAGGTCTACCAGCTTCAAAGCAAGTGCCTCTGATTTGGCTTTTAAATCAGTGTTTAGGCAGCAGAATGTGTGATTTGCTCTGTAACAGGGATGATCACCCAGCAGTGCCTTTCAGCATGAGTTGGCGTGGGTATGTTCAGAAGCTCGGGGTCTCCAGCTGCAACTTTCAGTCTGGCTGTATGCTCCACGAATGTGCTCAGAGTTGGTAGAAGCTTTTGGAAAACCTATTTTGCAGCTGCTCCTTTCCCAGCCGTGGTGGGAGTTCACCGCCACAGGGCTGCTGTCATGGCTGCGTGCCTGTGGAGATCCTCACTGCCATAGTCAGCCACGGGTTGCGTCGACTGAGCGCCGGCGTTTTCTGACCTTAGTTTCTCAGAGGTAGGCAATATTGGAGTCTGAAGCTGCTGCAAGCTGCTAAGACCCATAGTAGTCTTTTCCCTCTCGTGATACTTATTTCAGTGTGATCGTACATTTCAGCCATGAGAAGAATAAGTGATGTTTTATAGTAAAGAACGTTCTTTTCATTAATGACGTGCAATAAGAGACAGCCTAGTAGAAGGAATTCAATTATTCCTTTCAGATCTAAGATTTATTGCTAGCCAAAACACAAGGATTGCTTTTGGAAGGAGAAGTAGGGGGTAAACCAACAAGTGCTTAGCACTTACAACTTCTTCTTGTAAGCTGTGCAGTGTATTATCTGATCAGCGCTGCACAACAGGAACTGCATTAGCATTCAGCACTGTTGCAGTTTTAAGTAATAGTAAAGCATCCTTGTCTCCCTGAAAGACTCCCTGGGTTCTGGAGTGACATACCAATGGACATTTTATTGAGTTTGATTCAAAGGACAGAATCAGACTGTCTCTTCTCTGTTTGCTTCACACGTTTGATTTGCAGGGAGGTCGGCACCTGCAGTTGCTGTGGTGTGGACCTCGCTGAACTGACATGAGTTTTTTGCCTAGGGTTTCGTCCTTGGCTTCTGGGGCTTTCATCCTTGACTTTTGAGTCTTGTACTTGGGGTTTTGGAAAATGGAGCTCTCGAACTGTGTGAAGCAGAGGGAAATCTTCACTGTCACAAAACTCCCTTCAGCCTGAATGCTTTGGGCTTTGCCTGAATGATGACCAATATATCAACACCAGGAGTAACCAGCACAAGTTGTGTCTTGGTAGGATGGCTATACCAGGGAGCAGGTACAACCCTCTCCCATCAGCGTTTGCAGAAGGGACCGTCAGAAACGGTGGCACCAAGTGGAAGTTAGCAGAGGACTAAACAACAGGCAGCACCTACCTTCAGCATCACCTCCTCCTCCCCCTTCGCTTCCTGTCCCTTTGCCCTTGGTTGGGCAATTCGTCTGCAGCAAGATAAAATCAAAGAACCCTCTTCCTTTGCTAAACAATTCGCTCCTTTTGTTAGGGTCAGATAAAATGCTGATAAAAGCTGTTGTAGCTCCGCTGAAGCCAGCAGGAGCATGCTGCAGATTTGGTCCTTGATCGTTTTTCGCCTTGCTCTCCCCTGCATGTATCCAGTTACATCGTGCAGTAAATCCAGCATTAAGCTGAATTAATGAAGCAGAGACGCGGTCCCCGTGGGAGTTTTGCCCACTGATAGGTACAGTCCTTCAGAGCCTTTGGGGACAGGAGTTTTATAAACGGAAAGATCTGCAGGGTGACTTTTTAGAAAGCGCATTTTAGGGTGGGGTGTTTTTCTCTCGTTCCGCGCTAAACAATCTCCGACCCCTGCTGAGTGGGAAAAGGGCAGGAGTGGAGCCGTGTTCATGGCAGCCCGCCTTTGAGAAGGCGTTTCGGAGAGGCATGGGAATAGCTTTCATCCCACGGAGCTAAACGCATTCAAAACATTTTCCTTAAACGGGTACTTAAATACCGCCGTGGAGGGATCCCGGGTGTACCCCTCAAAAGAGAGGCGAGCGGGGTGCCGCGGAGGGGCGGGGTGAGGGGGAGGCGAGCAGGCTCCCTCTCGCCATGTGGACCGTAGGACTTGCTCTGCTGGTGGCCGCGAGCCCCATTAGCTAGCCAGGGGCATCCTCCCGCTGCAAGCAAGGTGCAGAGCAGCGGGGCGAGAATTGGCGACGTGTCCAAATGTAATGCGGTTGCTATTACGGGTAATAGATATTTAACACTCTGCAGGGACCATTCAAGCCTGCATCTGTAGGAAGGGGAAAAAAAGTCAGGCTTGCTTTTTTGGCAGACTGCAGATCAGAGAGTCCAATCTGCGATCTTTCTTGGTATGTTTTATGTGGGTGGGTTTTGTTAAGTTACAGGCAAAGTTATTGCACCCCTAGGCTACTCACATTAAATGTTTCTCCAATTTTAGCAACATTCTTTCCAGGCTCAGCTACATTTGTTTTTATCTTCTCTATGGCAATTGATGATCTAAGTCTAAAATGTATAACTCCGCAGGATCTCCTGTTATATATTTCTTCCACAGCTGTAGCTGAATCAGGACAGTATAATCCAATGACATGTTGTAATGCCTAATGCTTTCTTTAATACGTTCCAGATTAACGGAGTCAGCAAAGTTTACATATCCAAAGTAATAAATTTTAACAATAATAACGACAAATCCCAAACCATGATTGTATCTTGAAAGTGTTGGGGTTTTTTGTTTTTTTTTTCCTCCCGTCTTCTCTGGTCTGGCTAAAGTCTGTTTGTAGGAAACTCAACAGGACAGATAAAAGATGATGAGACAAACAACTTAATCCCTTAATAATGTCAAGTGGAAAATCCAACAACAGATTGGCAAGGAACTCAAATAACAACTGCAAAGTGGCCCTTGCTGAGGACTACAGACCTAGTTTAAAAGGCTGAGCTCGGGATATAATTAGAGATGAGCCTGAGTTAGTGCACACAAGTTCAAACATTTCTTTGAACTCTGAAATGGAGCCCAATTCCATTTTTTTTATCTGTGCCTGCGTAGCATCAGCTTAGCTCCACTGAAGCCAGCTCAGCATCGCCTTGTGGCTCGTGCCGCCCTCGGTACCCGCACAGAGTGGCCGTGACAGGTCCCGGCGTGGTATTTCCACCTCTGGGTGCTGTTGCCGATGAGGCCGTGGGATAGCAGGGAGCCCGTGCTGCCCAGGCAGGTGCCTGCCGTGGCAGTGCGAGGAGGAGGAGGAGAGCTGGGCACCGCTTGCTGGCACCGCGCTGGCCTCCCAGTCCCACCAGCTCATCCTGCTCTTGCCAGGGACTGGCACACAGCTGCACCCCCACGCAGCAACCCCCATCCCTGCTGCTTTAGGGCAGTCCCGGGCTGCCATTAATAGATGTGCCTTGAAAGCAAGGCATGTGGTCGCAGAAGTAGGAGGCACTCGGAAATGCAATTTCCAAGCAGCTTCAGGAGGAGCGTGTTAATTGTTATGTCCACGGGGCTGTATTTACGTAGAGCTGACAGCCCTTCACCCTGGGGTTTCGTGGTGGGAATGTGTTACTGGGGTGGAGACCAAGGCATCCAGAAAGGAAATGAAGGAAAGAGATTTTAGAACTGTGTCTTATCTCCATCCACCTGAATTACTGTTGTATTTTAAAAGAATATGTGAAACCCATTGTGTGAAAAAACCCTGACAAGTGTGCTCTCCCAGCTCCATTGTTTTAATGTTCTCCTAGGAATTTGTATATAAAATGTTCCCAATCCATTTTATCTCTCTCTGCTTGACAAATCCTGTGTTTCCCTTTTGTACTTTCTTAGCAGAGTGGGAACTAACCTTGATCTTTTTGCAAAGCCAACAGAATTGCCTTGTTGGGTGTCACGTTGCCACCTTCACACGCAAACAGTGCGTGCCGCAGTTTTTGAGCAAGATGTACCACCACTGAAAAGAAGTCTGTGTAAAGCTCATACATTCAAGATGAGCTTTTGGAAAAGCGGCTCTGAACTGCACCACACCCTTTCTCGGAGGAGGGAGCAACTAATGTCGTCCGGCTCTTGGGGAATCCCCCTTGCACAGCAGGTTAAAACAAACGGTCTGAAACCAGGGGTACAGCTGAGCTCCTCCACCGTTAGCAGCCCCTCATCTATGTCTTCTCTCCAGGACAAAAGACTTGGCCTCTCTCCTCAGGTCTCTGTTTTCTCATGTTACCCTTCCTTGCTGGAATGGCTTTTTTGAGCCAAGGAAGGCAGCGTGGGAGTCCAGGTGGTCGGAAGTGACCGTAACGTTGACCAAGTGCTGAGCTGATAACAAGAGGGAAATGCAGAGGTAGCACGATGCCGCGTTGTCTATTCTTGTCTGTCCCTGTGTTGTGCAACCTGGCCAGCTCTGATATTTGGTCTTGGAGCTTTTGGGCAGCTTAAAGGCAGTTCCAGATCCCAGGTTTGTTCTTGTGGACGGGAACTCTTCCCAGAAGGCAGAAAGCTCAGAGGAGCCTGTTTAATATAGGCTGATCTCATGCTTGAACATACGCAGGAGTTGACCTTTCAGTACTGAAATAAGAAGTGATGGGAATAGAATAAATCACAGCCTTGAAAGAAAAGCCAAGTAGCTTAGACTTGCACCTCAGGAGAAGGAGTCAAGGTGGGGAGGCTGAGAGAGCTGCAGAGAGGCCAAACGACAGAGTTGAAAAGCAATCTTTCAGCAATGGGCTTGGTATATCTTTGCAGAGCAAGCCTGCAGAGGAAAGGCTATTGAGATGTGGAATTGCGATATGAGGTGATGAGCCCTTGAGGTGAATTTTAGTGGGGTGGGTAGGTTGGAAAGACTCTGTTAGGGATGTTATCCTGAATAAATCTGCAAGACTTACAGATGGGTTGGATGTGAGGACTGAGAGAAAGAGATCCAAGTTTTCCACTCGCTAAAAGTTTCAGGGTAGGAGCGAAACACTCACAAATGAGAGTGGTAACATTGACACTCACTCTGCAAAGGCATAAATTGTTCTGCGGGTTGCCAGGCTGTGAAGAATCAAGCCTCTGTATTGCATCGCAAGCTTCGGAGCCATCATGTTTCCGCCGAAGCCAAAGCCAAAATTTTCATAAACTTGATAGGAGGTAGCTCCGAGCTCCCATGCTATGCCACCCTTAACCTTCAGGGGCCTGGCTTTGAATGCAAAATCTTTCCAAGAGAACCAAAACTCGAAGCACTCCCCTCATAGCCGGAAGCCGCAGCCTGATGAGGAACTGCCTCTGCCTGGTGGCTTCTGTCGGAGCCCGACTCCCCGTTCCACCTCAGGAGAAGGTGGATCAGGGCTTTGTCAGGGCAGCCACAGTGGAGGGTCAGGCTGCTCTGTGCCGTAGACCCCATCGCTGCCCGGAGAGATGCCGGGGTTTGCCCTCCTGGCCCGCTCTTCTGGATCGTTTGTGCCGTGGCCCCCAGCCCCGTCCAGACAAACCCTGGCAGGACAGAAGATTGTAGGAGCTGGCTGGAGCTGGGAGAACAGTTTTCTGGCAGAGAGTAAATTTTCCAGCAAATGTCAAGGGGGAGGGGGAGTCAAAATGATTCACAAATTCAAACACATTTTCTGAATAGTTCTGGCCTAGAAAAAAAATTACAGAGGTGGGGGAAGAGGGAGGGATGTTAAAAATAGCGATGCGTGTCATTCTGACACTTTCAGAATGAACTGTTTCATTTTGGGAATGGTTTGTTTATGTTTTGCAAGCATTTGAAATGTAGATTTGATTCAAAATGGCATTTTTCACTCAAAAGTTGACCTCACCACTCAAACAGTTGAAGGAAGAAAAGAGAAAAGGTTTGTTAGAACTTACATAACCTGAAAAGAGGCACCTCCTTTTGCTTTGGCTCCAGATGAGACATTTCGGAGTTTTCCTTCCACAGCCCCACGATTTCAGCTCTCTTCAGCCCAACCTGCACATCTCCTCTCTGGGTTGAGCTCTGATGTAAAAAAACCCATGCTCCGTCCAGCTCCCGTGCTGGCCAACCCTTAAGTCTAATGCCATGGAGCAAGTATTTTAGTTTAATCTGAGGTCAACCACACTTTGCTGTGATTCAAACTGAAACCTGTGGTATCAAATGAGTAAGAGCCGTAGGTTTTGTAGATAACTGGCAGCTTCTCCGGAAGATGCAATGTCGAACCTCATTTAGAAAAATAACCCAAACTCCTGGGGCCCTGAAATCTGATCTAGAAATCTTCAGAGAAGCCGGAGTTTGCAGACAGCTGAATGGCAGACTTTCACTCCCCCGACACTCACACTGGGCTCATTCAACTGATTCATTAAAGGGAAATGAGCAAACAGCTAGCAATTACTTTGCTGTAGCCAAAACGTGCCGCAGAGTTTCCCCGGACAGCGGGGAAGGAACGCGTTTGCTGTACGATGAGCCGTCATCAAGTTGACTGTCTTTTCTGCCTGGTTGGGACACGTTGTGCCGTTTCCTCAGCTGAAGTCCGTCCCTCGGCGTCTGGAGCAGAGCCGTGTTCCCTGACATTTACCTCGACTGTCTCCTGAGCCCCGTCCCTCTGTGCCTCGGGAGGGTTCGGGCACAAAAGAGGGAGAAAAGAGACGCTGCGGGTGCGGGACGGCAAACTTTAGCAGCAGCCGCTCTCGGGCAGGGGCCGTAGGAAAGACCTTTTCCGTTCGTGGGAAGACCCTGGGTTTTACCTGCCGTAGGAAGGTTTGTAAGCATTTCTGTGGCCCGCTCTAATTGCAGTGTTACTGAAGGGTGGATCTGAATGGCGTGGGCAAGGTACGGATGTTTTTATCATCGGGTCACGGAGAGGCGAGGGGCTGGCGGTGGCCGAGCGGGGGAGCGGGCTGTGCTCCCCCGGCCCTGGCAGCGGCGGGAGCTGGGGTGACTCTGCCCGCGCTCTGCAGCGGCGCGGGGTCCCCCGGCAGTGGGGGGTGATTAGTGCCTGCAGCGGGACGAGGCATCGAGGCTGGCATGTACGTACCAGCTCTGCATTGACTGTTAAAACATAAGCTCTCCCCAAAATAATGAGGATTGCTTTAGAAATCACCAAATGTTTTGGGTTTGAGGGTTTTTTTTTGGAAGTGCTGGGTTTGTTCGATTGTTTTCCTAGTTTCTATGCCTTTAACTTGCACTTGGGGCAATTTTTCAGTCTTCTCTGCAAGCCAGCAGGCTAGAAATGTATTTTCTTTTTTAAAATGAAAGCTCAGAGTCTCAGCCTCCTGACTGCAAAAGCTGGGGGCTGTGAGAACAAGGCAGGGCTCACGCTAAAACTGCAAGAGCGGGCAAACGGACTATTGAAATAGCTGTTTCTCGCGGTCAAGAAATGGGCTGAATGGAAAGAAAGGCCAGAAGGGCAGAGCATGTAAGCCGATTTGGCTTTCCCGTAACGAATGGAGAACGCCAGCTCTCCCTCCCCGCCCCAGATGAAACAAAAAGCCCATACACAGCTAAAGCGAAATCTGCCTTTCTGTTTGGACGTGTGTCGTGAGGCCAGGGATAGCAGGTGGCATTCGACTCCCGCGTCTCCGCCGAAATTCAAACTCATCTCCCAGGTAAAATGTGGAGGTAGGGGTGCAGACAGAGATACAAGCAGTCACTGGAGAACAAGGACCGTGCAAACTGCACGTGGAGGCTCACGCCACTTCCCTGTCAGTTTTGGATATAAAACACAATTTGAAAACCAATCGCTTTTTCTGCAGACAAAAGTGATTCAGAGATCTTTGACACGAGCAGCTGCCAGGAGATGGGAAACCAGCTCTGATTATACTGAAGTGGGGCGGCAGCGCAGATCCTGCTGGCCAGCACTTCAGTGCAGGCTGTCAGTTTTTAGCAAAAATCTCAACTTTCCGACTAAACAATTGAATTCAGACAGTTATCTACGGAAGGCTGCACCTGTCTTTTGACAAGGAATCAGGCTCTGACAGTGCTCGGAAAGTACCGAGCAAGGTTGTTGAACCGTCCTAAACCGCCTTGTCACCGAATGGCGCAGAAGGGCTGCGTGAAGCGAGGCCAGGCGTTCTCTCGAGGCTCTGAGGGTGTTCGGATTTTCATTTACTCTCGTTGGATACACCGACACGTTCTCCACTTTGCCTCTTGCATTCGGACGCCGCAGCGTTCACTTTTCTCCTGTCCAGCTGACAGGTGCCTTCGCTCCCCCAGGGGGAAGGGGGTGAGGATATTCTTCCTTTTAGCCTGTCTTAGAACTATTACAAGTTTAAAAGGACTAATGCCCAAAGCAAAGGCACGGGGTTGGGTGTATCCGCGGTGTATCCTTCCCTCAGGCGCTCCATCTGCAGGGTTAACTGCAGCGCAATCGCACCGGGAGGGCACTGTTGGAGGCAGCGTACAACGTGCGGATGGAGTTCTGGAGAACAGCTGCCTTTGGAAAACTAGCTAAAACTACTGTTGGCGTAACACACAGAATTAGAATATTTCCAGGATATAAAATTAAGGGAGGAAAGGAGCTTTACTGGCTATTGTCAGAAAACAGAGTCTTGCGTAACAGCAACATTTTCCATATACTATGCAATTAAATTGCTTGCTTGGGAATTAAATTGCAAGTCAGTTTAGACAGCGCGGCCAGCTGTAACATAACACACGTTACAACACACATACCGAATGTTATTACTCGGTGTCAGTGTTTATTGAACGGAGTGGGGATTTGAGAAACAAGCTTTGGCCCAGGAAACACTAACAATGTGATGGCACTTAACGTCTCTAGAGCAGCACAGCCAGCCTTAGAATTTTGGGGAATAAATTCTCCAAAGATAAAATACTTCGGAAAATACCTGCTAATCCCTTTAAACCCCGAAGATATATTAATTTTCATGCTGGGTAATGAAAAGCCACAGATTTCACCACTAATCTTGAAAATATCCTGCGGTTTTTGGAAAAGCGAGGGAGACTCCAGGTGTAGGTTCAGTGGCTGATTTTGCAGCGGCCGTTCCAGCTGATCTCACTGGAAAGTGTTTATTTGCTGCTGTCTGCTGGTCCCTTGCTGTCTTCTTTTGCTACTGCAGGAGCCAGGGCCAGCAAACAGCGCTCGCTGAGTCCCGGGACTACGCTTCCCTCTCGTTTCTGTGGAGGAGAATCGATGCTCTAGAACGTCGCTTCATTTCAGTCGCAAGACTGGAACGAGATCGGGCCAAATCAACTCTGTTGTAGCTCCGTTGAGCCTGGTGGGCTTGCACGAGGGATAAATCCGATCCGGAGTAAGAATAACACGAAACGCAGACGGGCTGGGTTAGCGCCTTGTTTATGTAAGTGGCCAGACCGTGGAGATCTGCCTGCATTGCAAAATCCCCCCTCCCAGCTGGCTCCGACAGGGATCCCTTGGCAAGCGCAGCACGGGCAGACCAGCGACAAAATGTGGCACAAAGGCTGAATTTCCCCTCTCTTCCTACAGCAGGTCTCTTGTGCGCAGAGCTGAGGACCACGGCGGCAGCGGTGCGTGGGCTCAGCTCGCCAACCGTGCTGAACCAGCATCTCGGGGTCAGATTGCCGTGCCCTCCCATGGGACTGAAGTTATAAATACATTTTTGGAGCAAAAATAGGAACCATCCACCAGAGCTATTTCTGATGACCTCAAAGTAAAGTTAGAATTTGTTTGTTGGTTTTTGTTGGGGTTTTTTTTTTTTTTCCCTCTCTGTTTCTTAGCGGGGCTGCTGAGCTCTCCAGTAGAACAGGAAGTAGGCTGAGGAGCTGTTTGAGTAACCGGAGTCGTCAGATCGATGGAAAAAATGGTTTGAGTACATTTTGTGAAAGTGCAGCCAACAATTTTGAAATTACTGCAGTTTCTCTTCCTAGATCAGGGCTGTTGTTCATGCCAAGGGGACTTATGTCTACCACCGCTGTGTCTGTAAGCAAACAAGAGCGTTTCCTTTTGCTGATGTACATGATGTGCACCCGGGGGTGAAGCAGAAATCTTTCCTTTGGTGTCCTTGGGTCAGATTCCAGATGAGTTAATCTCTCAAGATGGTCGGGATCCTGTGTAATTTTGAAACGGCCACCATGCAATTTAGAGGAAAAATAAACTTGCTTTTATTGGGAGTTGGGCACGGGGAGGTCAGAGTAGGTGAGGAGGGAGGGAGAGGATGAGAGAGACCATTTTGCTGTCAAGGAGGAAGGTGCACAGTTCTCAGTCTCGGAATTGAGGCCGGTCCTACATTTTAGTGACACTTGCAGCTTCTTTCATGTTGTGCAAGCTCATCTGAGAATTGAATGCATGCCAAATTAATCTTTCAAGGGAAGCAGAGCTGGGTTGAAAATATCTCCAGCACAGATAATTCAAAGGAAGTGCAACTTTTAAAAAAGCATGTGAAGTGCCTCTAAGAATCTACCTGGTTTTTCCTGCTTTCTTTTTCTCCTTTTTCTCTTTGCTCCCCTTAGGCCCACATTTTGCCTCTCTGCTGTCTGATCATGTCGCCATTTCCTTTTTGCCCATTAGTTGCTCTCACAGAGGCGCACAAAGGGTTTTCGATCCCGTCACACGCTCCAGCTGGAACTAGAGCACGACTCTTTTCTGACTGTATTTTCTCCGGGATTTGGTCAAGTTTAGCTGCCGACGCTCCCCAGCTTTTCGCTGATTGTCTTTTCAGCTGTCCTCCGCTTGCAACACTCGCGTTGCAGCCGGGCAAAGGCCGGTTCAAGCCGCAAAGCGGAGGCGATGCCGTGAGTGCGGGCAGAGCGAGGGGCCGCGCGGGCGGGCGGGCGGCCGTGGCGAGCGGGATGGGGCGGCTGCGGGGAGGGAGCGGGGCGGCGTGGGAGAGCGGGGCCAGGAGAGAGAGATAAGACGGACAGGAAGGCAGCGAAGGGGGAAGGCAGGTGGAAAAGGGAAATGACCGTAGGGGCCAGGAAGACTGAAGAGAATACAAGGGAAGCTGCGAAGCCATCTGGGAATCTGCTTTAGCCACGTGTAAATCGCACACGTCCTTGCGGCTCTCCCCTCTGCGCAGAGCAAAGCAGCGCCCGGAGGAGGCCAGGCAGAGCCGGGATGGCGGCGTGCAGCTGCGTGGGGTGAGCCTGCGTGGGTGCGGGGTCGGGACGGCGCACGGAGGGGGGGAACACGGGGACAGCCCCGTGCAGGTGTGGGGACGGCCCCGTGCAGGTGTGGGGGCACGGTGTCGGCGGGCACGGGGAAGTGAGTGGGTGCCCCGAGGTGGGACGCGGGAGCTGCGGCAGCGCTGGGTGCTGCGAGGTCGAGGGCGGAGGTTGACGGGGCCGCTGCTGTGTCAGCTTGTGGGCCACGGCAGGGCAGAGCGGGGAGAGGGACGGGTGCTGTGGGGCGGAGGCAGAACGGGGAGCTGGGGAGAAACCGAGCGCGAAAGCTGATCGGGGGATGGAGAAGGAGGAAACTGAAGGGAAAAATCTTGTGGAAAGTTGCAGGTAGCGGAAAAAAGCGTCACGGAAGGCTGACATGGAAAGGCGGGGGAAAGTGAGGAGAGCTCGGATAAGAAGATTTTTCAAAAGCGCTTACTGATGTGCGGGGTGGGATTTGTGGCAAATAGCTAGATCTGAGCCAGCCTCCCTTTGTGGGGAGAACCGGGCCCCTGCAGAGCACAGCGTATGTGACCTGCCTGCACAGCACGAGAGGAGCTGTGGCTGAGCAGCGCTGTGACTGTAAAAGGAGTTAAGTAGCGCAGATGCAGTCGTCTACGCTGAACATGTCTAAAAATAGGTGAGATGAATTGCAGTCCTGAGGACAAAATGTTACAGTAAATGAATACAAACAATCTCGTGTTATCTAGCCGGGTGCGCTCATGCCTCCTCCGTGCATGTGCATGCACGCACGTGTGCCCAGGCGCAGGGCTTGTGCACGTTAGGTGCACGTGTGAACACCAGCACGTACCTGGCTGGGATGTTCGTGTCTTGTGTCTCCTGTGCAAAAGTCCTCTGCACCTCAAACCCTGAAAAATTGGGCCACGATGCTGGAGCGGGGCTGTAGTTCCTCAGGTGTCTGCAGTTTGTATCATAAATCCTTCCTAAGAATCCCNACTCCGTCGCTCTCCACTTCAGTATGGAAAGGGCTGCAGAGTTATCCCAGACCCTCGCCTGGTTCTAGCTCAGCTCTGCAGGCTGCCTTCACCGACACAAGGTCTCCTGCCTTAGGGGTGCTGGCTGTCTCTGCCAGAGGTTTGGGGGTTACTTTGCTTTAACTCGTGCCGGGAGGCACCAGTGTGGCAGGGAAGAAAGGTGCCCAGTCCCCGCTGGAGCCGTTTGCCCCCTGCCACCTTGCCAGCTGACCTCAAGGAGAGACGATTTCCCTCTCCCGCGGGGTGAGAGAACCAGTTAGGAAAGAAAAACACCGCTTCTCCGCATGGGATGTGCCAAGAAAAACCCAGGCGCACGCCGTTATTTCATGGGATCCCTCACACGTGGACTAGGTTGGCACGGATGGTCTGAGCAGGGCATGGACCTGGAGCCCGTCTGCATTGGAGGTGTCCTCTGGCCGCCCCAGCCGGCTCCCTGCAGCCTTGCTCTCCTTCCCCATCAGTCCCTCAGCTCGTCCTGATCTCCAAAATTAGGTCTGCAGGTCCCTCGCCTCATCTTTAGAACTCTCTGTGCAATTAACGTGCACAGGCACGTCCTTGGCCGAAAATGCCCCCAAAGGACGGGGGACGAGAGGATGCACGCGGTTTGACTGTAGCTCACGGTTACTTGTAGGAAAAGCTGTGAATGTGTCTCTCCGCACCAAGAAGTGGCAGTTTGCTCGTGGAGGTCGTGAGTCTCTGGGTGCTACCTCAGCTTGTTTAACAGTCTCCGCTGCGGAAGAGAACGAGAGTTTTAATCTAGTGAGGGCGATGCTGGGCAAACGCTTTTAGTGCTTGGGTCTGGTTAGACGTAATGGAACTCCTCCTGCGCTTAGTCCTTCACTGCAGGCTGCTCATTCTCATGCTGCGCATTTCCTCTGCCTGCAAAAGCACTTAGAGAAGCTTGGATCCCCAAGTCATATATTTTCAATATTTATGCCCCCTGGATGATTTTCCGGGGAAGCTCTTAATCTTACAAGTCAAGAAAAAGAGGTATATTTGTCAGAACTAATACCAGTTCATTCTCAGGCAGCAGGTGGGTTAGAAAGCCTTATTTTTGTGCAATCAATTTTGTAAGAGCTCCCTCCCCCTTTCTCCACGCTTTCATTTGTTTCTGTGTCCGGGGGTCTCTGCAGACAAGGGTTTCCAAGGGCCGATGGCTGTCTTGAGATCACTTGCTGGCAGCGCTTGCAGGAGCGGCACAGCGGCAGCCGGCCCCGGATTTCCACCTCCATGTTAGCTGTTGAAACACGTTGTCTCGCCAGAGCTACAGGGTATCACCCCACTAAGTTCCTTCAACCTGTTCAGAGGGGATTAGTAGAAACCAAATAAGCCAGTTTCTGACTCCTGTAATAGTTTCCAGATGATTTTTGTTTAGAAGCCTGCGTGAAACGTTATTTCGTGCCTTCCTCTGTCAGCCTTCAGGCTGAAAGTAAAAATGTCCCGGTAAAGACGACTGAGGTCAGGAGATACACAAAGCTTGTACACGGGATTATGTAGCCTGCAAACTAATGGCTTCAAGTGAAATATGTAAAATCACTGTGAAAACTCTTCCATTCCTTCCTTTCTACTCACCCTGCCCGGTAATAAGACATCGAGTTTGCATGATGAAATTGCAGGGATGTGCGCGCAGACTTGGAGAAGAAATTAGTTGTCGGCTCTGCGCAGAGCCACCCCGGGGAGCTCCCTGCCGCGGGATGCTCCGAGCCCACCTGCGCCAAGGGGAGAAGGGGCTGGGGGAGCTCCCGACCCGCCTGCTCGCAGCTTCGCAGGCTGAGATACGCAGCCACGTGTGGGATTTCAGCAGCGGCCGTAAGCTGATCGCGTGGAAGGAACAGGATGGGATTTCTGCGCTGCGTGGGCAGCGTTGCACAACAGCCTCCGTGGCCGATGGGCCGGGGTTGTCCTTGCGGTGGGGCTCCTCTCCATCCTCTGCCGATGGGGAGGGGGCTGCGGAGGTACCGCGCGGCCCGTGGCGAAGGCCCGCGGCTTTCTGCGGTGATGGAGGGCTGCAGTCCAAATGAGAAAGCAGCTCCTGATGCTGCTTCATCTTCCTGTGAAACAGGGGCACGGCAGAAAGCGAACATGCCGAATGGGGTTTGCTCCAGTCTGGGCCACGTAAGCTGGACTGTTGTCACGGCTGAACCTCCAAATAAGAGCATTTACCCAGTTTTCTATTAAATACAGCACCTGCAAAAGTTAACGCCTTCGGTTTTGTAACTCCTGAAACCTGACATCACAAATGATGAGCCCCAGGTGCATCACACAGACTAGCACTAGCCCCGTGGCAGTGTCAGGAGCAGGACCCAAAAGGGTGTGTTTTTTCCCCAAAGTTGGCGTGAGCTGCAGCACACGTCGTGCAGGGCTTGCAGTGATGCTGGGTGGCTGCTCCCACGAGGGTGCTATCAGCGGGGCGTCTCTGAGCATCCTGCACCGATGGGCTCGGGGTGCAAAGTCTTCCCCTGGGCTGCCAAAGCTTCAGCTCAGCTCTCAAATTTACACCAGCTGAGGACCCGGGCTCTGTCTCAAACCAAACGATTACATAAATAACGTGCAGCTTGAGCTATGTTAGAAAGTCCCACCCTTTTCCTGCAGTTTTAGTTAGAGAGGCTGTGCTGCTTGTGATGCTTTATCGTAACAGAAAATGAAGAGAAACGTGGAGAAACAGGGTAATAGATTTATTTTTTTTTTTTAAAGGTATGCAGCAGGGCTTTTTGTCTAGGGAGGGGGAGAAGGTCCACTTCCTTCAGTAGATGTTTTTAGATTATATTTGTTTAAGCAAGGAGGAGTGAAGTACACCCAGTAATTATTATATATAACCTTAATTGTGGTTGTATCTAAGGAAGAGTTTAATTGAAAGATATCATGTGTGTGCTGCCCGAATATTGCCTCACTCCCGGATGGCATATTCAAATCAAAATAGTTTTGTATGCATATGGCAGCTGACTAACCAGGAGCCTGGTGTTTCAGCAGGGCTGATACTCGCACACTCTCCGGGCCCAGGTGAGAGGCTGTCATTGAACAGTCCAGCTTCCAAAGGGCGGTGGGCCGTAAGGGCGAGCGAGAAGAGCCGTGGGGATCGTGTGGACCCCGCGTGGGTAACCACACAGCAGCCACGCTCGGTCCCTTCTCAGGCCAAGAGATCTCAGGACCCACGTCAGAAGCGGTGCAGCGTGACGGCTCAGGTGACCGTCCCCTTTGGAAGTTCACGTTGGCTGTCTGTCCATCCACTCCTCTTCCATGTGTTTGAATTTTTTAACCCATCTACATCTGCTCTCGAGCTTCTGCGCTTGCTCCAGTTACATCAAACACTGCTGTGGCAAAGCCTTTAATGGTAGGTTTAGGGCTCTAGGGTTCCCCAGGTTCCTGTATACTGCGTGGCATCACTCAGAGACTGAGCAGCGCTGGTCCTGGGCCCTCAGCAGGCGTTGGTGTATGGCTGTGTGATCCCCTCTCAGCACAGGGACTGCAATCCGGCTCCGTGTGAGGAGGGAAACTCCGCTGGAGCTTCACCGACTGACCCAGAGGTTGCTATCAAGTCTTTAAAGAAATTCAGTTGAACCTGGCTGCCGGGAAAGTCTCAGGACGGGAACCTTGTGCGGGATAGGTCTGAGGCACATCAGCAGGGCTTTCAGGCAGTAGTTAGTCCATCATATGCCCTCATATGGGAGCTGTTGTGCCTCAGCTTCCGATCCACAGGCCTGCGTGCTTCAGGAAAAAGCAGGATTTGCAGGTACAGCTGGGTGATGGGTACGTGTTGGTGCAGGAGACATTTTGAAGGGTGAAACTAATGCACTGCCACCAGAACAGGGAGCTGGTGGGCTGGAGATGGCAGGTGGCACAGCCAGTTTGCAGCCCCGAGGAGTCTTGGGGACCAACATGCGTCATTATTTACTGGGGGAAGGCTTTGCTGGGACCGCACCACCCGCTTCCTGAGAGCCGTGCATTCACTGTTGTTCCTTACCATTTTTCTCTTGATTTGGGTAGACCACACGGCCCCGTTGGATGCCATTGGGCTGCACGGCCCTGGGGGAAGAGATGAGCTCCCCACCTTCAGCCTCTCCGCTGCCGGAGTTCAGGCAAGCGGATGTCTTTTGCTTCCTTGGTCCAGCAAAACGTGTTCCTCCCCGGTGGGCTCGCTGACGGCCCTGGATTTTCTGTCTGTGCCAAGATTTCCACAGAAATGCCTCACTCCTCCTCCACTGGGATTTTCTCCTCCAACCAGTGGGACTGGCTGTTTTCAGCGTCCCATCAGGCTGGGAGCTCTGCCAGCTCCCAGCCAGGCTCCGCTGCCCGCACACAGCCAGAGCAGGACAATAGAGGTTGTCTCCAACGCCTGTTTGCTGCTGGGATAGGCAACGCCAGGCTCTGCTCTGGGGAGAAGCAGAATTCCTAATTTCTAATCCTGCAGGAGTTTCATCTCTTTCAATCAAGGGTCTGCACAGCTCCTTGCAGCGGTTAGCTCTATAAATGACAATAATCTGTAATTTGGTTAGTGCTGGGTCTTCTCTTTGAAGGCTCACCTCCCAAAGTAACTGCTGAAGGAGCAAACAGGTGAAGTCGGACATAAAAGCAGACGTTACAGGGGTGTGTGACCGCAGAGATGTACCTTACCTCGTGCTGAGGGGAGTCCTTAACCTCTCATGCAAGAAGAGCGAAGCAGTACGTTTCCTTCTTCTGGTGGCGGCTTGCCAAGGCGAGCAGGTTAGCACCCATAAAAACATCTCTCTCTGCAACCCCCAAACTGGGGCGCACGGGTTTCCTCTTCGGATTTGCATTTCTTTTGCAGCCCCTTTCAGCTGGCCTGAGGTGTAGGAACGTGCGGGTGGAAGAGCCCTTGCAAGGTTAATTGCAGATGACTCGAGGAGGAGCAGGAGCGCGCACACCCAGGCGCACGCGCACACCCGAACCCCAGAAGCCTCGTCTCCTGCTGCGGAAGATGAGCGGTGTTTCTTGGCATGGTGCTGCTCTCACCACAGAGCTGCTCAGCCTGCTGCAGCCCCAGGGGGTGGCAGGAACAGCTCACCGACAGGTACGGCACACACGCGCCGCAGCACGCACGCGGGCAGCGCACGCAGCGGTATTTATGACTGCCAGTGCTTGGACCTTCAGGGCCAAAAATGTGAGCTTTTTGTCTTGGCATGAAGAACATGATTTGAGAAGGGGTTTACTCGTCCTGTGTGCCGTGGTGCAGGGTGTGGACGGGGACAGGAGCTGTTGCATGTGAGCAACCAGAAGTGACATCCTCCCGTCAGCTCCTGCTCTGTGGTGTGAGTGCTTCCACCCACGCATCAACAGTGCCTGCGGCGTATTTACACCGTGTGGACCCAATTCCAAAACGTCTTTCGGTTTTCCCTTCATCCTTACTGGAAAGCAAAGCTCTCACCGAAATGTAAGTCAGGTTTTTTCCAAAAAAGGACTGGTAAAAAAAAAAAAAGGGCAGTTCAAGATTTGGTCCAGTATGAAGGTCGCTTTTGCTTTTAGTTTCACAGAAATTACAAACATCCCTAGCTACTCGTATAGTTGAGGTCAGAATAGAAACAAGCTGTTTATGGGGTGGGGGGATTGAGAAAGAGCTGGTGAATCTTTAAACCCACAGCACCTCTGCGGCTCTCATCAACAAAACCTGACACACAACGCCCGCTCATTCAGCTGGCTAGGCACGGACCAGCCCCGCGCAGGCGTGGGCGGCGTGCGTTACCAACCCCGGCAGCGTGCCTTGCATTGACACTGCACTTCAGACCGGGTCCCAGTTCATGTCTCACCGCGGCCTGGGGGAGGCTGGCGTGCTGGGTGCTCAGGGATGCTCCGTCGCAGGGACCCGTCCGGGGGAGGTGAGGATGTCAGGCTGGGACCTACGGTACCTCCATTAGCAGGGTACGTCCTGCACCGTGAGTGTCTGCCCTCGCGTTTCTCTGTTATCAGTAGGAAGTCTCCATCTGGGCTTTCTGGACGCTTTGTTCCCATGCTGGGATTACGGCCTGATGAGGTTTTGTTTTCACGGAGAGGCTGGTAGGAGCAGTCAGGTCTCTACAAACATGCTGTGGCACTGAAGGCAGCCTGGGATGGCAACAGTGCCAAAACCGCAGCTCGCAGCAGGTCTGCGTCTCCCTAGCCCTCTCCCTTTGCCGTTCCCCTCTTCCTGCGGCAGCTCCAGGGGCAGACCTCCGGCAGCCTGGCTGCGACCTTCTGGCCCCCGTGCCCACCCCTGGGGAAGCGTCGGCCACAGCCCTGCGCCCCGGCCGGTGGGCGGCTGGGGACGGGAGCAGGCAGGCGCAGGGGTCCTGCGGTAGCCGTGCCGAAGATGGGGCTCTGCTACGAAGCAGCACAGCGTGAAGCTGCTCTGGCCCAGCTTCGCCTGCTGCGCTGGCACCCGAAGGGACGGGCACGCCGCCCTCCCAGCGCTCCTGCCCCATCCGTGACACCAAGGAGAAGGAAACTGCCTCAGGGCCAGGTACGTCAGGTCTTGGCTGTTGAGGTCTTGCCTGGATTTGGATTTTTTCCTGAGCGTTGTGCTAGTCCTGACTGTCCTCTTCCCTTCTCTAATTTTCCTTAATTACTCTCATTGCCTTCTCGTCAAGTCAATGCCATTAAATCCAGGCACCAAACCCAGAGAGGCGCTGGCAGCGCTGATTTCCCGGGCAGGCTCCGGAGGGCTCTGCAACCTCCTTCGGAAACTCCTGTCCTTTGGTGGAAGCGATCTGGCGGCTTCTGTCGCTCGCCTCTGCCTGCAGCCACCAGAGACGGCTCCTGTCTCTCAGGATTCAGTTTCTTTGCCTTTGAAACGCAGAAGGTTTTATTAGATGTTACGCACTTATACTATAAGGTCTGGGTGGTAATAGATCATCTTTTTGTCTTTTTATTGTACAGGATGTACCACAAACAGGCCCCGATTCCTGTTTACTTTAAAGGCTCTCGCGGCGTTACTACACAGGCTTTCCTGATTATTTCTCCTCCGCTGCCGCAGGCCTTCCAGGATTTTAAATGCTTCTTATTTATAGGTCACACCAGCCAAACATTAGATTTTATAATCAATACGGTAAGGAGAATTGAAATACAAACCTTTCCAATAGAAAAAAGCTCGATGGATTTTTTTTGTCCAGATGAGCGAGGAGTGGGATATGACCCCACCGTGACCGCAAGCACCGGAGAAGCCACCCTGCTTTTTGGGAGCCCCGGGGGAAGAGCAGGGAATGGGGCAGGGGGGTGAAAGTGGAGCTTCCCGGCGTCTTCTCCCAGCTGATTTGGGCCTCTCTGTACTTTTGTTTAAACGAGACCCACCAGGCTCCCAGCACTTGTTTTCGCGAGCACGTTTGCTGTTGTGGCAGGTGTCTGGGGCAGGCGTGGGAGCCCTTTGCCGGGAGTTGTGGGGCGCAGCCCCCCAGCTGGGGATGGCGAACACCGTCTCGCTCCCAGGGCTCTCAGCTCCGCAGGAATAATTGATCCCGGGCATCCTTGACAACATCCCTGTTGGGCGATCAAAGTGCACTCCCTTTTAGAAATGAGGAAAGCTTGGCAGAGAGGTCGGCATTTTCTTAAGCACCCGCTGATTTTGGATGCGTCTGTTTTGTAGCGCGTTTTGAGACGGGCAGAGCTGAAGAGCAGCTATTGATTTGGACAGTGCTTCATGCTCTTAAACACCGCCTGAAGGGTCTCAGCCCTCCACGCTCCAGTTCAGCGACCCCGAGGGAAAAGCGCTGGCTGCAGTGAGCATATCCAGTGCCTGCCCTCAGTTTAGGGGTACCGTTCAGAGCTCCCCGCTCCTCACGCCGCAGTCTCCCGGGCACACACCGCCCTCCGTCAGGCAGCCTTTACCATGACTCCGTCACTCATTTTTGTTCTTCGTCTTATTTATGACTGTAAAGCAGGTTTCTTCCAGTCCAGCAGAAAACAAGGCGATGTAGAAAACAATATGCGATTCAGTTTGCAGCGGCGCATCTAATTTACAGGAACTGGCTCCTTCGTACAGTACATGCTGTGAAATAGCAGGTCTGCCTTGGCACTGGCTGGACAAACAGAGGTGACTAAGCAATCCAATTGATTTATGGCAATAGCCTTGCACAGAAGATCCGGGAAACCTGTGGGAAAACTGCCTATAGCTTAAGGAATTGCCACCTGCAAATTATAAAACCTCCCGGGCACACTCCTGTCGTCAGAGCCTGAGGAGTGAAACATGAGGCAGGAGAGCACCTAGGTTTTTTTGGGGGGCACTGCTTCTCCTGGAGCTCGCCGCATCTTGGGCAGCCAGCGGGTGAGGGAAGAGCCTTTCCCAGCGGGATTGCGATGCAGGGGGGGCCGAGGCGAGCCGGTGACGATGGGCTCCTGCAGCCGCTGTGGGAATTCCTGTGGCAGGTAAGGGTGTCGGGGCAGACAGGGAGGAGCGAGAGGTGCTCGGAAAGGTTGAGGCACGGCTGGTTCTCCGTGGCAGAGAGGTGGGAGAAGGGGGAGGTTCGGGTGGATGGAGTGCCCGAGTGCCGCAGATCGGGGTGGTGGGGGAGGACAGAGGTCTGGGGTCAGGGGTGCCGAGTGCCTGCGCTCCCTGGAAAGGAGCGGGACTGGAGGATGCTCATTCCCGTGGCAGCGCGGTGTTTTGTGTGGGACAAACCGCGGGCCACTGGCTATAGGCAGGTGCAGAGAATGCTTTCGTGAATGAGCAGGCAAAGTCATTTACTTGATGTGACTTGTTCTCATGATAAAAAGGCCATCCATCATAACAAGGAATTTTTGTGCAGTCTCTGAACGTGAGCTGTGGTGTCTCTGTGGGCTGCCGTTAGGCTTTAGATTTGGGGTTCTTGTTGCCTAACCTACTTGTATCCTCAGAAGGGCATCCCACAGCCCACCACCCCGCAATTTAGGTTTTACTGGCTTCTGCAGAGAGATTCTTCATTCTGAATGGCAGCCGAGATTCACTGAACCAAACCTGTCAGAAGCCATTTGGCCAGTGCAAGGCTTTTTGGGGTTAAGCGGGTGGGGAAGAAGGTCAGTGCAAAAGAAGTGGCTGTTTGAGGGCGTACGCTCAGCAGGGGGATGCACTCAGCTCCGCAGCCCAGCGGGCAAGGGCTGCTCTGCCTTCCATCCTCCTCCTCTTCCTCGCGTCCCACCAGTGCTAGCCCTTTCCCCTCCTCCCTCGCCACCCCGCGTTGGAGCACACAGGCCCTTTGTTGCCCTGCTGTCCTGGTACCTTGCGCTGCCAGTTCGGCATGCCGTGGCCACCCCCAGAAGTGCTGGCAGGGGTGAGGGAAATTCGTCTCAATCGTCGCTCTTAGCTCCCGAGCGCTCGGTGTCTGGAGGTGACGGAGCCCGCGGACCCGTAGCCCTCGGTGGTGGTGCGTGACTGTCCCACAGGGATGGAGAAACAAACGTCCCATGTCATCAGGGAGGTACGGGGTTGACAAACAGAGTGCAGTCATTTCTTCAGGTGTAATGGGAAAACAAAGGCATCAGCGCTTGCCACATTTCCTAGAAAAACAGGAGCGACCTGCTGGGAGGGACAAGATGTCTCCCAGCTGCCATAGCCTACGAAATGGAGGGGCTTTTTTTGGAGATGCAGCGCTGTGTCCTGTTGCACAGAGGCATCAGCTTTGATGGGCATGTTCGGGGAGAAATAGTGCAGAAAGGACAAAGCTAAAAACGGGAAGTTCACTGCTTGGCCTTACAACTCTGAGTGTGGGGTGGGAAATACAGGATTTACTGGTGGAGGAGGGTGGAGAGCAGAAGGCAGATGTGCCTGTTGATCCGGGCACAGGTGCTGTGGTGTGTAAAGCACCTCTGGATTGCTTGCAGAGCGGAGGAGGAAGGAGTTTGGCCGCATACCGTGTAAATTACTGCTTCTCTCTGAGAGGGATTGATTAATGAGATCAGGTAGGGACGAGGCTTGCCAGGTTATAATGACTTTACGCCTTCCCAGTTTCTTGCGGGGCACCACCCAGAAACACAGGTTGAAAATCCGCCTCGGGGTTGCGTTGGATGTGTGTCCCGGTTGCACCTCTCCACCCCTCAGGTCCAGGGTCCCTGCGCCGGCCGCAGCAGCCGTCTCAGCCGCGAAGGATTCCTGCACGTGGGCTGCTCCGCCACAGCAACATGGGAGCAGCAGCCGCCGTGCAAATCGGGATCGCCTCCTTCCACCCGCAGCTGGCTCGCAGCCACGTCCGCGTGCCCTCCGCTGCACCCAGGGGCTGGGGTGGAGGTTGGGGTTCCTGTAGGTCGGTACCTGCTTGTTCGTGTCCCGCAGCCCAGAGAGGAGCAGCGGACACTTGAGGGCCAAATGTAGCAGCACGAAGGCGCTGCACAGGTTCATAAACTTCTGAAGCTACCCAGAGAGAGTAATGAACTGTGGAGAGAAGCACTTGTGTGCCTCTGAAAAACCTGATACAAAGGCTTTAACGCTCGTGTAGTCACCCGTCTTGCAGATGACAGTTCCTCCAAAGGTAAACTCCCAGTATCTTATCAAAAATCTAAGACAAACCTCAAGGAAGCTGCGCAACAGGCGAAACTCGTCAGGTGGGAATGGCATTCTCCGGGAAGCGGTAACTTTCTTTTCTGTGCATTTATCTGCTGACAGCTCAGCTGTCAACCGCACCACTTTCCTTGAAAACATCCTTTGCTGCCAGACCCCGAGCGCTGCAAGCCTGCATGCGATAACTGGCTGGGGGGCACTGAGGTCTGGGAATGGGGGGACGGGGGCTTTCCAAGCAAGCCAGCCACTTTCTTCTTCCTCACAACCCATTTGAGGGTGGGTGGTTTTGCACTGCTTTTTAAAAGTAATGGTAGAGTTGACTCGATCTAGGAGGTAGGCTTTTTACCTACTGCTTATTTTCTGAAAAAATGTCACTCGTGTGAAACGCTGATCTCAACTTAGAGCTCTTGAGGTGTTGGGGCCTCTGCCTTTCCTGTTCTTCTTCTCTGTGTGTGTGTGTGTTGAAAGGAGCTTAATTTAATACGGTTGCCCTGCAGTTTAGAAATGTGGTTGTGCTAAATGGCTGTCTGCTAGATTGCTCTTGCGAAGTTTCTTCTGGATCCCGTAGAAATAGCAGATGTTAGTGCTCAACAGTGAAAAGAAAAGCTTAAAGTTCAAAGGAAGCTTTGCATCAGACTGGAAGGATGAAGCCAAATCTTGACATTTCCGTGTCACAGCTTTGTGTTTGATAGTAAATCTTGACGATGCATGTGGCGTGGATACACAGTTCACCACCACCTGACTTTTCATGCAGCTCTAGCAAAAAATGCGTGTTCTTACGTCTCCTTGTTTGCCGTCAGCAGCCGGAGCAAGCGTGTCTCAGGGCAAGCACCATACCTTACTTCTTCGGGCTCAAGCACTTAAAATATGTGCTTTAGGTGGTGGCAGTCTGAGGATGTGAAAGATGTGGGCTCGCTTTCTTCTGCTGCAGCGTTTTGGTTCCTAGGAAGCTCTTTGTAAATGAATCAGGGGCGGTGACCTCATTTTCAGTAAATCGCGAGGGGAGGTACTTGCTGATTTTTCTGTAGAGATGTCTGATTAAGCCACAGAGTAAATAATAGGAACAAATATTTCAGAAGGACCTTTCCCGTGGGGTTTGTTCCCACTGAGTCAGTCCCTGTTACATCAACAAACAGTGCCACTTCAGTAACTGCAGGAGTCAACAGGGCTGAGCGGAAATCGCGACACGTCGGGCTGATTCCTTCTTTCCCCTCAGCTGGGTCATCACCATGGCTTTCAGTTTCCAGCCCGCCGCGGTACGAACGTGAATACACATCGCAGCCCGGCCTTGAATTCAGAAAGCGGTGACGGATCGTGGTAGTCAGTCAGACCTAGTCCCGCGTCAAGAAACTCTTCATGGACACCACCTGCGACGGCTTTTGCTCTGCATCATCCTCTTCAAGATGAGCTCTGGGGTAAGCCGCACGCTCCAGCAAGGCTGCCCGCCCCACAGCAGCCTCACGCTCCAGGTAGCAGTGCCAGGGCAGCAGGGCTCCTGCCCTCCTCCTGCCTCTCAGTCTCACTTCTGCAATTAAGTTCCTGCTCAGCCCCGAGCAGGGAGATCTTCCCCAGCGCCGGGAGGCTGCGGGCTCCTTGTGCAAGGTTTGGTTCGTGGGTTTGAGAGGGGTGCTACGAGTGCCCCACTGCTCTGGCAGGGCTTCAGCCTGGGACCTCCGTGTCTCTGAGCGTGAGCTGGGAACGCTTGGCGTGAAGGAGCGGTTTGATCGCCCCGCGCTATGCCGACTCGCCTTCCCGTCACTGAGAGCAAGCGCCGACCGACCGAGTGAGCCGCTCTGTTCGCCGCTGCCAAAGCCGGCCGGTGGGATCGGCACGCAACAGCTTGCCTGATGGACCCGGGGAACGTGCCGGGTGCGAGGATCCTGCCTGGCCGCCAGGACCGGGCTGCCCGCCGGGAGCGCAGCACAACTGGAAGCTGTCATCCCGGCCGCGCAGCCCTGACAGCTCGTTTCCGTAGGGAGCGAGCCGTCGAGTGGGAACGCCGGGGTCGGCTGCCGCTGGCTCCCACCAGGCAGCTGCAGTGTGTTGCAACAAGAGAGCATGTTAGGGGACTCCGGAGTAGAGGATCCAGCTGAGGCAACAGCCCCCAGATCCACGGGAAATGGGATTATTAATGGTTTTGCAGCCAAACGCCTCCGTGTCCATGCTTTTACCGGGAATAAGATAGGGGCAGAGCTTTTTGCGTGTACATGGGCAGCCTCAATATAGGGGCTGGGGATGTCTCATTGCTCAGCGAGAAGATCACAAGGTGTTGGATCCTGTCTGCTGTCAGCAGCCCGTGCTGGAGGCACCTTCACTGAGCTGGGTTAGGAGAAGCAGAGCCACCGCAGATCTGCTCACCTGGCCAGTTTACATTGCATTTTCCCCGTACGTAGGTCCGAGGTTACTGGGACAATGTCCTCCATTGGAAAACAGCCAGAAAAGCCTAGCAAAGAGGGAAGAAAGGTAAGAGAAGGAGCACAAGTGGGGATGCAGCAGCAGTGGCATGGATGGAAGTTATTTTGCAGGGAGCGAAATGCCGACTCGGGACGGCGCCAGCCCTGCAGACTGCCGAGTCAGCGCCTAGTGCTGTTGTCCTGCCGCCCTTGAACCTCCTACCCTGCCTTCCTCCCTGGAAAGGGAAAAGGGCACAATCTGCATTTGCTACCTTCTTCAAGTGCTTCAGATGAATTTCCCAGTGCTTCGGAGCTTGCAAAGCTCTGTGCAGGGTGAGGAAGCCCGGGGGAAGCACGATAGCTGCAGGGGTAGCCTGGCACCGGTTCAGAGGTGGCAGGTGATCGCTGCCGGGCTCAGAACTGCCTCTAAACATCGCTGGAGGCGTTTTTGGTCTAATAACACCTTTTTTTTTCCCCTGTTTTTCCTAAGCTCACATTCTTTTTCTCTGGCATTTTGGCTGACCGTCGAATGGATTTATTGCTCTAATAGCAGAAAATGACAATCAGTTAATCCCGATGTTTTTGCTGCCTCTAAGGCAAACTGCTCGTTTCTCCGTACTCCGGAGCACGGACGTTTTGCGGGGTGATTTTCCAGCCTCTGTCCGCAGGCTGGCTGCGGGGGCCGGGCTCCTCCAGCAGCAGTACGTCTGTACCCGCGTTTCAGCGTCATGCTGAGGGTGACTTTGGCGCGCGGGGCGAAGGCATGACGGCAATTCGGGGGGAGGCGTTTGGGGGTTGTAGGAAGCGGTGGGGAAATCCAAGGCACACAGCTGGCTCCGACAGCCTTAGTGACAGCGTGGCCTCCCTGATGAGCGGTGCGTGCTGCAGAATCCGCTTCAGCCGGGGGTCGTGTTTGGCCTTCACGCGGAATAACGGGATGTTTCTGGTGCGCTTCCACGCACTGGTGGAAGTGCGTTTCCAGGGCAGAGCTTTGTCCTCTATCAGGTTTTGTACATCCATATGCCGCCAGCAGCTCGAGCCATTTTGGATATACGTGCTGGATGCAGCTGCGCTCATGTGACTTCCTGGGCTAAACTTTGTTACGGGGGGAAAAAAGCAAAGTCTTTGTTTACCCGTCTCAATGGAAAAGTTTAGTTCTGGCCTGTCTTGCCAAGGAAGGAAGGAGTGTGCCAAAGTGATAGTACAGCGAATTTGGGCTGCTGGCGGACCGAGGAGGGAGCTGGCTGCCGGGCGCGCCGTCGGCATCACGCCCTGGCTGTGCAGGGCCGCCACGGGGCACGGGGCCCTGGGATGCGCTGGGCGTCTGGCTCTTTCTTGGCTCCGTCCCTTGCGAGACACGGTCACAGCGAGGTGCTGAGCGAGTCCCTGGTGTCTGTCCAGCTGAAATGAGGAGGGGGAGAAGCAAGCGCTGTGTGCGCAGGATGGGAATGGGTCAGGGAGGGAAATATCTTTGGACATGTGTACATGGAGGATGTAGCGCAGTGCACGGTGGGCCCCTGCTTGGTTTTGAAATGACATTTTAATTTAAGTAATCACAGCTCTGGTCTCAACTTGCTCAAGCGCTGTGTGCAGCTGAGAAAGCATACAGCAAATGCATGCTGCAACCGTTATCTGCAACCGCTCGAAGGGCAAAGCTCAAACCCTGAGCTTTAGGTCATACTTCCAGTTCAGGCTTTTTATCACCTTTCCTTCTGTCCTCCTTTCCCTTATTCAGGTGTTAATGGCTCCTGAGCGCGGGATGCTCGGCTGGCGCGGGATGCTCACTCGCAGGGCTGAAAGGCGCAAGTTGCCCCGATGGCTTTCATTTACCTGGGTTGAAACAACTACAAGGTTAAATTACAGCCAGGCAACGCACCTCAGTGCTTTAAAAGTTGCAGACACCTTATGTGGCTCCAGAACGTGGTTCAAACGGGGCTTTGCAAAGGGAAACTCCTCCAGGGGTGAGTTTACCCCCCGCTTTCAGCGTGTGGGCTGCTCTCCTGTGCTCAGCTGCGGCAGCACGATCCTCCCAAATCACAGCCTTCCCGCCATGGCCCCAGTGCAGCACAGGAGCGGCCAAGGGCCCCGTGCGACCCGGACAGGATCTCCGGCGCACAAAGGGCAGGCTCGTCTGAAGAGGGTTGGGATTTTTTCATATTTTCCAATGGGACCGGGAGACTCGACAAGACCCGGGACTGACTCACTAAATCCAGCTCTTGAGACCATTCCTCTGGAGTAGATAACTTTTTATATTGTCCTCTTCCCGATCTAAGGAAGCGACGGTGCTGCGGAACAAGGAGCGTGCCCCACGTGTGCGTTACCCGCCCCCCCCCCCAACCCCCCATCTAAAGCTTTCTGCTTGAAAGCGAGAGCCCCCAGGGTGAGCTCTGCCACCAGTGCCAAACCCCAGCACTGACCGCCGTGCGGCTGAAACACGGCTGCAGCTTCCCTCCTGATTTAGTCCAGATCCTCGGTTCTGCGAGTACTTCTGCTCCTTTCCTTTGAAGCTGCTTGAACTCAGATTAACAACCCTTTAATGGGACCTGCATCTTCCAAACGAGACTCTGTTAGCTGCTTGCCATGGCTGTCATTTTCCAGATGCTTTCAATGACCCTTTGTTCAACCACATCTCTCTACTGAAAACCAAAATCCACCCTCCCTTAATCCAGCCACTCTCTAGATGTGGTAGTCACTGAGCTGTGAGTTCTCTGTTGTTGTCTGGCACATCAGCGGGCGTCACAAATAATCACCTCATCAACACGTTTTTTGTTAGTACCTCTAACACCCTGGCTATTAAAAATACCTTAGTTCATTAGCAAGGCACTGTTTCCAGCGTATAAACTTTTCCATTCCGGAATGACTGACTGTAACGCCCTAAAAAGCTCCTGGTTGTTTATGAGCTAAATAAAATAGGGCACCTACTGTGTCTACTTGTGCCATGTCCCCCCGTGGCTAGATGAGAGGGATAGACCCGCGCTGCTGTTTCCAGAGGCATGTGTTGGCCCAGATGAAATACTTCTGTTTATGGATTTTTGATTCTTCCATTTCATCCATGGTACCGCTGCCTGGGCAACACCACTCGCAGATTTGGGTCTGGTGAGATTTTTACATCTGCTTCTCGCAAGCTGGAGCTTCACTGGTGCTTGGTGGCACCGCTGGGTGCTGAGGGTCCCCCCCTTCCCGTGAGCGGGCTGCGGCAGTCCCTGGCTAGGCACACCATCTTTGCATAGACAATTACATTTGTGATTAGGAACGTAGAGGATTTAGCCATAATATTTGCATAGCTCCTGTGCAGAGCTCTGCGAGTGCTGGTGTGCGGTTGGTAGCTAACCCCGGGGTGGCAATCGCCCTCTTGGCCCCGGGCTCACGCGTAGGAAGAGCGCCGGCCGTGGTTTTGCTCGGCTATCTCAGAGATGCCGGCTCAGGAGAAATGAATCCTCCTTCCTGGCGGAGGCCCATAGACGTGTCCCTAGTTAGCCGTGCACCAGCCACGTAGTGCCAGCGTGGCATCGGCGAGGGGCGGGAGCCTCCTCCGCTGACGGTGCTGTCACTGGGACTCAGTGCCTTGTGGTGGCCACGGTTCGAAGACCTTTGCCCGCTCTAAGAGGGAAGCGCGTGAAGCCTTTTCAGTAATTCCTGTAGCTGCAGCACTGGGGATGCCACTTTCTCATCAGTAGCTTCCTGACTTGTTTTTCATGCAGAAAGTCTTGCGTTCGTGCAGGTGAAGGAACGGTGAATCCAAAATGGTCTTATGCAAAAAATGCAAATGTTGGTTTTCTTAGTAGCTGGCCATGTGACAGGGACAGTACACTTGCAAAGCAGTACGGCTTATTTTCTGCAAATCTCTCCTCGTTCCTTGTAAGGCCGGGGAGCCTCTAACATTACATCCCTGAGAGGCCCTGGCAGCCGTATGCTATTGCACGTAGTTGTGACTTTGCAATAAAACATTAGGTCTTATCCTCCACAGGCCAAACAGTGGCTCCGAACAGCGGTAGCCAGCCAGGCAGCGGAGCTCGGCAAAGTCACCAAAAAGCAACTAGCTCCAGGCTGAAGTACCGAAAGGTAACTTGTAATTTCTGGTTGACCTTGGTGCTATTCGGTCTGATAGTGTGAAAGTCTCGGTGCTTTTCTGTAGAGAGCTGGACTTGTTTTTCAGATAGGAAATCTCCAAGGGAGGTATGGGGAACTTCTAGAGATCTTCCCGTGGGTGAAACTGCCTTTCCGTAGCTTCCTTCCATTCCTAACAGGAACAAGTCGAGAGCTCGGAAATGCCCAGGGTATTTTTTCTTTTCTATTTTTCCTTCAGGAAGGGGAGGTTTCCTAAGCCGTGATTCAGAACCGCTGTTTTAATACTGCGGTTCTACGCCTGTCTGCCGGTCCCTGACTCCGAGGGCAGGATTGCCACGCTGCGAGCCAGCGCGCTGCTCGGTGTGGTGGCTTTGCGATACCAGCTGCAGCCTCTCGGTACTTGCACCGTACCCCGAAATGGTGGGGGAATTAACCCTGCAGGGCAGGAGGTCTCTGCGCGGGAACGAAATGCTGAGATTTCTACTTCTGCCCGCACCAGGGAGGCACAAATAGGCAATAACTGAACTGAAGAGGAAAAACTAACCCTGAAATGTTAAACCTGAATTGTCGCAATGAAAGTATACCATGGGGAGGTGTGTGAAACAGTCCGACTGTTCACTGGACTTTCAGGGAGCATCCTCCATCCTCCAAAATGTTTGAGTTGTACTTGGAATGGGTACGCCCAAAAAACCTGGCTTGATGATCCCCGGTTGACCATCTCTGAGGCACTGAGGAGGTTAAAACCTGCATAAATTGCTGTGTCTTGTGGCTTTTAATAGCTCACAAGTCTCGCCTGCAGCTTTGAGCTGCTGTGGGGGATAGATAAGCCATGACCAGAGGTGTCGCAAAGCGCTGTCTTTCTGCAGAAGCTGGGCAGGCTGCTGCCCCGAGCTGCTGCTTGAGGGCCCATCCCCGTGGTTCCCGGCACCCGGCAGTGAGAGAGGAGCCTCGGTGCTGAGGGTGGGTTAAAAATCAGTCCGTGAGCTAAGATGAACATCTCCTGGAGAGACCTGGCACCTTGAGCTACCAAAGCATGGAGCTAGGAGACACCTTAAGGCAAGTGGCTGCTCTTGGATGGGGTCATGCTTCTGCTCCGGCCGTGGCTGGTTGGGCTCTGCTTGCTGCTCTCCGTCCGTGCTGCAAGGCAGAGGTCTGCCCCAAGCGGGCGCAGGGCTGGCCAAGCCCCCTCAAACTGCACGGAGGGGGGGGGGGGCGAGGGCGCGGGCGGGGGGGGGGCGT
>VXBL01008587.1:443571-466195 GCA_013400195.1 Aramus guarauna
CTCCAGGAGCCACCGCTGCGCTCCCCTGGGAAAGCAACCGGGAACTGCTGGTTTTCCACCCACACCTCACCCTGCTCGGGACCTTGGCTTTTCTATGCTCGCACTCCGAGAAGCGTAGTAGAGGGTGTGCCCTTTTTTCAAGCCGGATCTGAAAACGTGTGCCCGTTTATTCCGAACGAGGCGGATTTCTGGCTCCGTCACGCACCCCTTCGTTCGAACACAGCGTAAGTGGCGCACAGCATGCCCGGCAGGATCCTGCCGTCCCTCGCTGCTCTCTCAATAGCTTGCTCAAGAAAGCTACCTCCTGCTCTGCAAGCTTCAACACCATGTAATGGAAAAATATAGAAGTGGGGCCCGGCTGTGCGTCAGCGGGTGCCTTAGCAACCTCTGCCTGCGCTCGGCTCGGCGATAGGCGCGTGGGACTGTCCGTCTCCGCGTGGCGATGAGATGCGGCGTTAAGCATCCTCCCCTCCCTTACGAGGGAGAAGAAGGAAATACCAGGGTTTGCTGGTGTCGCTGGAGCTTGCCGGGTGCTAACAAAGCAGTAATTTGTGAGCGTTGCAAAGAATTTCATCGGTCTTCAAAGCAGGGCAGAGGCATTTGGCACTCAGCCACTGTGTCTGTATCGGTGCAGGAAAAACGCTGAATTTCTTCAAAGCTGCCACAGCGTTTCCTATTTTTAGGTTAACAATGCATGTTTTGCTGTACGGCACCAAACATCAACAAAGAATGAAGACCTATTTACGTTGCTGTGTAGTAAAGCTGAAGCAACAGGAAGCCGTGAACCATCTGTGTGCCTTCTGAGCCCTCCAAAAACCCCATCCCGAGTCAGTTGTAAAATGCACTGGCTTACCCCCGCGCCAGCGGGTTTGCTCTCCGATGGGGGGAGAAGAGGAATTTTGGGGATTGCCTTCTTGTCCTCAGACCCTTCGAGGTGCTGTGCGGAAGAGACACACCAAATGCCCGGCTCTCAATTGCGTTCGCCTTCAGAGGCTTTTCCCTTCTTGCTGTCGTTCGTGCTCTCCCTTTCGAGGCGGCGTCTTGGCACCAGCCTGCGTCTTGGTGCCTGCGTTTCGCAGGCAAAGGGCAGGCGCTCGCTGGGGGAAGGGATGGAGCCGAGGGCCCTCTGCGCTCCCGAGCGTGAGAGGAGGCTGGAAGGGCACCAGCTGTCCTGAGTTTTCCTACAGCACTGTTGGAGCAAGCCCGTCTGGGCGAAGGTTTCCAACCTTAAGGACTCCTTTAATGTGAGAGCTATGGCCTGATGGCTTGCTACAATCAGCCTCAGAGTGACTGCTGCTCTGACGCTGGTATTTCTGGGTTGGAGAACGGAGGACATCCAAGCTGGACGTGGCTTAGGTGGCAAGGTTCCCCTTGCCTTGCTGCAGGAGAAGACCGGCGTGTGGTAACACTGCAGGTGATTTTTTTTTCTGCGAGGGCAGGTACCAGCTGCCTGTAGCGGGGCATGAAGCAGATCTCGGCTCAGCGGAGGCTGCTTTGCACCTTGGCTTGCTGAGGCAGCTCACCGAGCTGTCGCTGAGCGAGAGGAAGCGGCAGCGCCTGCCCGCTCTCCTCCTGCACCCTGCAAGTGCTCTCCCGGGTGCCTGCAGCAGCCGGCTGAGCTGTGCGGGGACGTCCGGGCCGCTCGCTGCTCGCTCCCCCCCAGCCGCCTCCACGCACTGCTTATTTGGTGAAGGAACCTCCTTTTTCTCTTTTTTTTTTTTTTTTTATTTTGATTGGGAAAAATAAAATTAGAAAAAGCCTGGCGGAGACCAAGTGACTAAGTGCTTCATGTGCTGCTGAAGTAAGTGAACAGCAAAATGTCTGAGGGAAGAAGATGACTAAGTTTTTCTACCTCCTCTTCTGCTTCCCTCACCCTCTCGGAGGAGCTAAACATAGTTGCCTGCAGCAGGAGGACTTCGGCAACCGGCTGCTGCCCACAGACCCGGCCTCAGAGACCGTGGGCTCGCCTCACCGAAACCCCTGGTCTTTAGGAGAGCCGGGCGCCTTTCCTACATTCATTTCTCTTCTCCCTTGCTCTTCCCCCAGGACAGAATATATTTAGAAACACTGAGACACAATGAGCTAAACTCTGGCTTTGCTACACCCATGTTATAATGGGTTCATTGTATCGCTTCCGCCAGTGCCCTCGTGATTATATGGCTAGATATAACTACCCTTCATCTTCTTGTCCTTTTTGAACCAGAAATTGGCTTGAGCATCCTCTTCAACCATAACAGTACTGTTCTGAGAAAGGCTATCTGGACTTTAACATGAAACCCATGATCTGTACTTCTTTAAAGGATGCCGCAGTCATTTGCAGCTCATCAGCGAGAAGCCGCTGCTTGCTAAATCAGTACCTGGGGGCTGGCGCTGGAGTTACATCCATAAACACCGTGTCGTGCCGCTCGGCTTAAAAATAGCCTCTTTCAAGAGAAATATTTAGTGTAGAAACAATTTCACTTAAAAAAAAAAAAAAAAAGAAGAAATTAGATTTCTCTTTATAAGTTATGAACCTGAATTGCCTGGATCACCCTTGGGTGATGCAGCGTGCGTCCGGCGTGTTGCCAGCATCGCTGTGGTGCTCAGACCGTCTCTTCCCGCATCCAGGGAGGGGGATACAGGGGTTTTGGGGGGGGGGAACCGCTCGACTGGGACAATGGCAGAGTAGGGCTCTTAGGATGCTCGGTGACTCTGTCATTGCCCTGGCTGAGTAGTTCCCCCCAAAAAAACCCAGCATCTTCCTCCTCCCTCTGTGCCAGCAGCAGCCCCCCAGGGTTACCGGGGGTCCCAAGTGAGCCGACAGCGGGGCAGGGTGTTTCTCCCCGAGCATCCTCTGCCTGCTGCACGCCCAGGGATTCAACAGGCAGCCGTTGCAGAGGTGATTTTCCATTATTAATGCTCAAAAGAAAGTTCCATTTTCCTGTTTCAGACAAGTGTTTCCCCTTTGGGTTAGAGAAACCGCTTCCTCCCCGGCACCCCATGGAAGGCTGTAAACATGCACTGAAGCAGCAAACTCCTTTGCCAACCTCTGCGTTCCTCTTTCCACCAAAAACCCGGCATCTCCCCAGCTGGCACTGCTGCGGCATCGCATGCACCAGCTCACGGGAAACTCCCCTGTTCCTTGGGGTCGTGTGTATAGGAGCAGCAGGGTTTTTTCCTCAATTTCTTAGGGGTTAACAGCTGGAATCCTCTTTTTCTTCCCCTGCCCCACCCCTGCGTGTCAGTGCATGGTTGGGTTGGAAAATCCAACCCCGCGTGCTGCGCCGGGATATAGGGTTGGGTAACCCTCTCTGCGTCTCCCAGGATCCCGTCCCTTTCCCTGAGGGCTCAGGGGTGTGCCGGGGTGCAGCGGGGCTTGGCCGGCTCTGCGCGCAGGCTTCAAAGGCAGGGTAAAAGCAGCAGCGTAGGAAACCCCCGTGGCTCATCGCTAGCAAGAAACCTCCTTGCCCGATGCCGTGACGGCTTCTTCCCCCGACGCCCCGCTGGCCTTTCCCCGGCACAGGGCTGCCCAGCCGGCACCAGCACGCTCGTCGGATGCTCTCGCACCGGGCAGGCGTGGCAGGACCTTGGCTTTGTCGGCAGAGGTACGTACCCGGCCCTGCAGAAGTCGAGCTGCGTTGCTTAAAGCTGGCATTTTTTGATGGCTCATAACTGAAATGGTTAAGGGGCGTGCGTAGGGCTTTAGCTCTGAAAATGAAGCTGAGGATAAAATTGCCGCAGGTGCTGTGCTGAGGTCTTCTCGCCGTCAGACCTTCTGCTGCAACGGGCCGAGGGGGGGGCAGCTGAAGCGTGCCGTTGACGTGAATTCCTGTTCTCCGTCCTGTTCTCCGAGGTCCCTCGTACTCGCACAGCCGGTGCTCTCGCTCTGCTGAGCCTGTGCCACCCCCCGTCCTCTCCAGGCTGGGTGAGCCTGCTCCCGGCTGCGGCGGTGGCCGGCGCTCTGCCTGAAGGAGCGTGGACGCAGCAGGGTCTGGATCTGCGTGGACGGGGAACGGGGTAATCTCGCTGAAGTTGACGGGGATATGCTCGTGTTGCAGCCTGAAGCTGCTGTGTGGGCAGTCGGGAATGAGCAGCCCAGCGTGTGAGATGCTCTGCCTGTGAAGGTGTTGGAAGCCCTGTAATTAGCTCGGCTTGCCGTGCTCCTGGGAGCCCCTGGCTCCGACACAGCCTTTGGTTGGCGTGTCCAGCGAGGAGGGACTCCTTGCGAGCACCTTCTCCTAAAGTGCAAGGTTTGTGCTTCCCGTACGCATTCAGGGCAGTGCAAGCCGGAAAGCCGGGGGAGGAGAAAGCCTTTGGGGTACCCCCGAGGTGGGCTCGGAAGCGGTCCGTGGCAAACAAACTCCTGTCTGTCTCGTTCTGGTGGAGAGAAGCCCTCCGTCTGCCCGCGAGCCCTGGTGCCAGCAGTAATGGAGCAGAGAGCTGTACAAGCTGACCCGCACCGCCCTTACCCCGGCATCGCCTTGCAGCTCGAGAGGGAACTGCTCTGCGGGCGCACGGTGCCTGCAACAAGCCTCTCTGCTTTTTTTTTTTTTNTCGTGATCAATGCTGGAGCCTGTGGGATACAGAGCCAGACCTCCCGCTCAAGGGAGGCCCCTTGGCCGCTGTGTGTATTCACCCAGGGATATCTTTTGGGCACCGCGCGGTGCGTACGCAGCAGGTCTGCAGCGGTGGGGAGGACGCTGCGCGGCACGGGAGGTGTGTGCTGCCCCGGGAAGCGCCTGCGGCACGCCGGCTACTTGCAATGCCCCTCTCGGGGAAAAGAGGTTTCCCAAAACTCCCGTCTTTCTAATATGCTCCTTCGGTAAGGATCTAATAATATGCTCCTTCTGCAAGGATCTGAAACCACGGAGTATCGAACTGCATTTCCACTCCTGGAGGAGTTTCTCCCGGTTGGTGATTATATTTAGGAGCTGCCTAGGAAAAGGGGCTCGTCCCATGGCGGTGTGTTGGGGGTGCCGGGGAACCGCGGCCGAGGCAGGCTGGTGCTCCCAGCAGCTCCTGTGCAAGCAGAAACTCCTCCCGCCACTTAGCAGAGGATTTGCGGTCCCAGTTCCAAAGCAGGAGAGACAATAATACTCTAAATAGTACTTTAAATCATCAAAGTGCTATCCAAACATGAGAGACTCCAAACACAAATGAAAGTGCTAAACTGATTTAAAGGGGAATTAAAAGGTCACGCCTGTTGAAGATTCAGCTTTAGGGTTTAGTCATGTTTATGAAACTTATAACTGCTCTTCTAAATCAGCTTTTTACACTTCATCTGCCCAGTAAATGTGGGTATGTTCAGGGTTTACGGCTAATTTTAAAAATTTTCTATTCTAAACAAATTACTGCAGCCGTAGCCTGGTCCTTTTTTTCTTCCCCTCCATCTCTGCCTTTCCTCTCCAGCCAAAGGCACTTAAAACACCTCCGAACATGTCGCTTGCTCATGGCAGAGAGATGCATTTCTCACTCACATATTCCACAAAGTGAAGTTCGGTCACGGTCGAATAGCATAAGAAGAGCAGCGAGCAAGCTCCATGAGTGGGCAGAGCGAGGGAACAGCCATGGAAATGTTTTCTGCGGCCAAGAGCAGCTCGAGCTGCTGGGGGGTTTCTGCAACAGGAAAGCTCAAGTCTAAAAGCCAGGCCTTTCTCATCCAGCTCCTCCTGCAGATTGCTTCGCTAACGTTGCAAGACTTGGTTGTGTTTTGCGCGACCTTCCTTGTGCATCGTCGGTGCCTATGGACGTTGTGCTTCTAGGGCGTTATGTTTACAGCGTCCGTATCAATGCCCTCGGTGCTAATGCCAGAGGAAACACTTCAGATGGCTCCAACAGCACTGGAAGTCCGTGGCTGCGCTGCCTGGCCCGTGTCCGCCCTGCCTGGCAGTACATCAGGCTAAAGGGACGAGTGAGGTAGCGTCACGCCATAGCCTGTGCCCGGTGTGGGCATTGAGTGGGCAGGAAATCCATCTACAACCCCCTTCTTTTGGGGGTATGAGCTCTGGGCATCACAGCTCATGTCGTGGCCCGTGTCAGAGAGCAGAGCGGTCCAGTCTCAAGCACTTCTCGGTCACCTCCGGAAGCAGACAGGAAGGAATAAGACTCAAAACCCAAGTATTAGCAGCCGCTTTGTTCCACTCATTGATGTTACTTCTGCGTTTGGTGTCTCTGACCCAAAATACCTCTAAGCAGACTGTAAATGTAGCGTCCTGATTTAAATCCCTAAAAACTTGCCTTCAAATTGTAGGAGAGGGTGTTTGGCAGCCTGTGAGTAACTCTACTTACCAGTCTGAATAAGCCAGATTGCAAATAACTGGGACTTTACCATCTCCTCCCAGTCTGAGCAATCTGTCTTGTCCACCGGGCTGCTTCCCAACATGCCCCGTGCCAGGGAGCCCCTTCCCAAAGGACCCAAGCACCTGGGACATCCCCCCAGGAGACCCCACAAAGCCTACAGCTGCCATCCCAGCTGCCCCGCACGGCTCCTGTGTGGAGGTTGTTTCCTGCGGGAAGGCTGCGTCCTACTACACCGCCGCCCACCGGGACACTCTCTTGTGACTTTTAGGAGCCGAATCGCTTCTAAACTGCAGCTCCAGCTTTTAGGCTGCTGAGCTGGACTTCAAATCAAGTGACCAGGGACTGATGCAGTTGTTTGGCATCGAGAAGGGCACGTCTCTTGGTCCTGGAGACCAATGTGGGAGCTAAGGGCAGTTGGGGATTTACAGTGGCAGGGTTGGGAAGGCCTGGGGGGGGGCGGTCCTTCCCCACCAGCAGCATGAGAGCGAGAAATCCCAGAGCCAGCAAAGGCTCCGGAGCCCACGTCCCCGGCTTATGCTGCGCTGCTAGAGGAGCCGATGAGCAGACATGACATTTTGAACCAGAAAGATGGTGGTGAATACTCTGGAACTGGGAAAGAGATCAAACACAAGTCTCCGGATGGAAACGGAGCAGTTTCCATCAAAGGCGATGACAAGTTCCCTGATACGGGGGTCACGTCGTTGGACAGCACGTCACGTTCCTCAGCTGGACGCCTGATCCGGCTGCCTACAGCTCTGTGCACCAGCGCGTTGCACAGATGGGCTGCAGCGCTCCAGGACTCTTCTCGCAGATCAAGTCACCGAGGCCCACTTTTGGCTACTAGCAAGTATTTTTATAATCTGCTGACTTTTAAAAGCTAGCTGCTTGCCGAGGAAGAAGCACTGTGTGGCTTAAGTAGCAGTTCACCGAAAGTGATTAGCTGTTTCTGAATTATTCACTCACCTTCTCCAAGCTGAACATTGCTTAACAAACCTTGTTTGTGCGCACTTAATGAGTAACAAATACATTTCCAGGGATCTTGATCAGTTCCTGCTCCGGAAAGTAGGCTGAACGTGTCTAATGCTGGCAATTAATAATTCAACCAGCTTTATGGGAAAGTCGGCGATGGCTGATCTGCGTTAGGAGGTTTTCAGCTTTACTGAAGGAAAGGCTCTCCATCAGGAAGAAACGCCTCACGGAGACAACCAGAGCTTTGAGGCTCAGTTACTCTGAGCTCCAATGCAGGCTTTGCCTTTCGGCTTCTTTCCTTCTTTGCCAAACTGGACAGAGAGGTCTAAGGCCGCCTCTCCTCACTGTAGCGATTAACCCCAAGCGTGGCGCTGACGTGGATCCCGCCGCTCTCTGCTGGTGCTTCCTGGGTGAGGAGGTGGCAGATGTCCTCAGACGCAATGGGTGGCTGCTGCGCGGCTGGCTCTCCCGCAGCCGCTCCGTTTCCTTCCATTGTGATAGGGGAGGTCAAACTGAAGGACTGCGGCTCGCTCGTCCGCCTTCGCCGCTTCTAACTCTCCTCGCCTCCATCACAAGCAGGAAGAAGGAGCCTGCAACAAGCTCCTGGTTTTTTTCCAATACACTGGAATATCTTTTCCATGATCTGAGCAGATGTTCCTGGCTTCCAGGCGTTTTCACCGAGGCTCCTCTATCGCACATGCTGATCTCTTGCAGGGGGCAGAGAAGGCAGTAGCTTTATCTCTATGACCCTCTCCCCCAGACCTTTGGTCTTGGTGGGACCGCTGCCTGGTCCCACTGGAGAAAAGGGCATTCCTCACAAAGCCAGCTGGGAGTGGCTTCTCTCCTGCGAGAGACAAAATCCTCGCTGGCTGAAATGAGACTATTCCGAAAAACAAAGCATCTGAAGTCAGAGAAATAATGCACACATTAGGATTTCTTTCTCTCTCTAAATGTGATGGAGACCTGGGAAAGCAGCAGAAGCTACTACGCCCCAGCAGAAGCTTCTGTGCCCCAGCCATCAAAATAATGATGTCCTTAACGGGGCTGGGGGGTTTGAACGGGAATTGCTAGGCACCCCAAGTGCCTTTCAGTCACCAGACTATCCTCCCTTTTATTAACCTGGGTGAAGCCTGTTGTTGGGCCTCGCTCTATCTTTGATCAACAACAGCCACGGGAGCCCGGCTGGCGTTGCCTCTGCCAGGTTTTGAGGAGCTGCTAAAGTTTTTATTAAATGCCTCGTGTGACTAAACCAAAAAATGCCGACTGATCCAAAGCCCTCCCATTGCAAGCTGCTCCTCTGGCCAAAACAAGGCTCTTTAGCCACTGCGCAGCACAGAAGCAAATGCGTCGGTGAGGATGAGGAGAGTTTGCACGGGAGGAAGACGGTGTAAAATATGGGCCGTCACTTGCTGCCAGCATCAGGGTCAGCGATCGCAGCCCGGCGCGCGCCGAAGATGGCAAAGCTGACCATAGCATAACCCCAGCTCTGCACCACGTTAGCGATCGCGCTCCAGAGCACGTTGCGGGAGGGTTTTCGTCCGGGATCCTGCGTTTCGGTCGCCCACGTGTCAGGACGCGCCAGGAGGAGGCATCCCGCGGTACCTGCCAGCTCTGCCCCGCTGCCCCCCGCACCCGGCGCCCAGCACAATGAACAAAGCTGGCCTCCTCGCCGCGGCCGGAGTGACAAGGTTTTTCCCAGTCAGGGGAAACAATCATCACTAAGGAAACCTTAACTACTTTTTAAAGACCAAAAGAAAACACATTCATTCTTTTAAACATGGAAAACTAAATGGCCTCTTTTTCCTTGGCTGCGTGTGCATGGCCGTGGAGCAGGCTGACACGGAGTGAACTCTGTGGGCAAACGCTCCCCCCACTTACTGAGCTGTTACAGAGTAGGGCTCTCCGGCACAAAGTCTTAAACCAGCGAGGCTCCGGACACGAGGAGCAACTCGCCCACTCTCCTCCTTGTGAGCGAAACATCCCGGAGCCCTTCTGAGCTGTCCCGAAAGTCCCTTCCCGCGGGGGCCCTCGGCACCGCAGCGCTGCGGCTGCACTTCTCCTTTTGGAAGAGCTGGAAGTGAAAGCGAAGAGCCGAGAGGGCCCGCTGCGCCTCTCGCCCACGCTAGCCCCACGGGAGGGTGTTTGGGGGGTCACCCCGGCACCCGAGGGGTGAGCGAGGGTGCCGGGCGCTGGGCAGGGCTGGCACGGTGCTTCTCCTGAACCGCTGCGCTTGGCGAGGGGTGGGCAGCCGGGGATGTGCCGGTGGGGCTGCCTGGTCACCCGCGTGTTTCGGTTCTGCAAGGAGCACGGAGGGTGGTTGGTTGGGTGTCGCAGGAGCGGGGCTTTCTCCAAAGCGAAGGGAAAGGCAGGGTGTCACTCGTGCAAACCCCTGCGCTGCAGCGGCTCCGCTGAAGCCAGGGGAAGCGGTGGGCATTGGTGACACTGCTGTGTCCTCATGGTTTTCCTCCATCTCTTCTGATCCTGGGAGATCTTCCTGGGAGAAAGGGGCTAAATTCTTTTCAGAAATGGGAAAAATTGTTAGTTTAACGCTGCTCCCACTCTTCCCCATCCCCTGCCTCTAACAGTGCGTGCTCTAGTTAATAAAAAACCACTGAAATACAGGTCCAGCTGTGGCTATTTCCAGGAATGTTTGATCCCATAAAACCATAGGAAACCATAATTTCAGCAAATTAAATCAGTTACTGCCTATCTCTCCGGCTCAGCCCATGGAAAGGGAAGAGCAGCCCGCTGGCTCCAGGCACGGGGAGCAACACCACTCAAATTCCACCAGTGTCCGCGCTGGGAAAGGGAGGTGACAGCCAGTCCCAGAAAGGCACATCTCCTTCAGGCAGACGTTAAAGGAATGCCATATGCTATAGGGAAAATGTACAGCGAGCACTGAGCTCATCAGTCACTTTCCGTTTAATCTAATTAAACACAATATATCCTCTGACCTTCTGGGCTGGCACTGAATTCTCCTATGTTGTTCTTTCCATATGAAGCTCTATTGACAGATGGGGAATGCCTAGGGTTTGCTTTAAGCTTCAGATAAGTAAAGTTAAACATGCAGCAGATAAAATTGTTTTCCCAGCACTCTTCTCCCACTGACCAACTGTGGGTGCTCGCTGGGAAGGCTTAACTCCTCTGGCCCGTATCCCACCCCCAGCGCTGGGCACCACGCTTCGCAGCGAGCGAAAGCTGTAAGAGGGCAGAGGCAGAAGCAGAGTGCTGCAGAAACCCTCGGAAGTTCATTTTTAGAGGTGGTTCTGACAGTTGCACAGCTTCATTTCCATGTGACAAAAGATCAGGGAAAAACAGTGCTGCTCCTCGCTAAATATATTTGCAGAGTCACTAAATAACTTGCGACCTAACAGCTCACCGGTCGACATTTGCTGATGCTGAAACAGGTTTTAAATAAAAAGCGTCGAATTGCATCAGACACCTCGTGCACGTTCGCTGCTTATACAGGCTACATGCCGTTGCTGCGTGTGCGGGAGCGCAGTTGGTCGACACGGCTTCCTGAGTTTTCTGGGAGAGAACGGAGCCGCAGAGCTGGATTTGGGGGAGGGCAGGGTGCCAGGGTGCCACAGGCAGGCACAGGCTTTGATCATGCAAAAGAGCTGGATGCGTGCTCAGCTTTCAGCGTGACAACCTGTGTGCTCACTTCCTTGCAGGCAAATGAAAGAGCACGTATCTGCCCTTCGCCAGCATCCTTTGGTAACGCCACCTGCAGAGCTATTTTTTCCAGTAGGGTGAAAAATCTTTTCGTCTGAGTCAGGGCAGTCATTGCAGGTAACTCCTCTGCATACATTACAGTTCCCAACAGGCCAAGTTAAAGAAGATTTCTTTCCTGTAAATAGCTTTAATATTCCCTCTGTATATTAATAGCACCGGGCAGGGCGGAGGCAGCAGCCCACCATCCGCAGAGGGTGGTCAGCCTGGAGTGGTGTGAACCTCGTGGCTCTGATTTTCCATGGCCGGCTGCAGGAGCCCAACGCAGGGGTTGGCGTGCCCGGGATCCCACGCCATCGGCTTTGAGATGTTCCCTTTCATCTGAACGCGTGCCGATGTTTGAACACGTGCGGACCTCTCGCCGGGAGCTCTCAGCCATGCCCGGTGGCTGTGAAGGACCCTGCCGCTGGTTCACGGCCATGTAAAATCTGCCTTGAAGGTGTAGGGAAAGAACAAATGGTGAACGTTTAGAGCAACTCCTTACCTGGGGAGAATTTATCTTCAGGCAAAGGGGTTGGCAGGATCGCTGAGGGCATTGGCCAGTGTTGCTCCTCCTTGCTCCGGCCCCTCTCTCTCCTCTGCAGCGGGTCGGCAGCCCCAGAGAGCGAGCGGACAGACGAAGTCACGCAGCTCCTCGTTTTGCCCTTGCAAAACTCACCGCCTTTTGAGCACTCCCGGAACGGAGTGACCGGACGTTTTGTATAGATACGTACAGGCCTCCCCCCAAAAAAATTGGACCCAGCAGGCTGCTCTGCAAAATGAGCTGTGCATGCTGGGCAGTAACGTGCGATGGGCTGAGGGCATGGGAGAGCTTCATTTGATGAAGCAAACTTCCCCTCATAACACTGGGAGGGGGCTCAGGAGTAAAACAAATATCCAGTGACTCCCAAAGGAATTGCAGAGGGGACGGTCCCTCCTCTCTCCTGCAAGTGCCCCCGTGGTTGCCCCCACCAAGCTGGGGGGAAAGGGGCTGCGTGAAGCAGATTTGTGGTGGCAACGACTTGCCTCGCAGACTGTTTCCAACAGGTTGGGAGTGACTTGAGATGGATGAAGCAGCCTCAAGCCTCTCCATAAAACATGTCCTTATATATGTCCTTAAAAGTTGGGTTGAAAATGCCTGGCCAAAGGTGTGTCCGAAACCTGGTGATGTCTGGATGAAAACTTTTCCCTCTGGTGTAAAGGGATGGGGACGTGCTACCGCATCCTTGTGTGGCTGTGCTCGGTGACCGGCTCTCTGTCTCGTTCAGCTCAGCAGACAGGTTGTGGTGGTGTTTTGTTTCTCTGGGGGACTTGGGGGTTACCCCACGCTGGGAGCAGTGCCCGAGCGGAGCGCATCGCTCCTGGGAAAGCCCCGGCACGAGGGAGCCAGGGTGGCTTGCCCTGCTTCAGGTGCTACTTGCCTTCATTCTGCCTGCGCTTTGAAGTACCTCAAGGTTTTAGCTATAAAGCTGTAACCACTGAAAAACAAAATCTTGGCTTGGGAAGGCACGTTGCCTTGGCGTGTTTCCTGGGACCGAGTGACTTACGATGCTGTGCGGTGGGGGAGGACTCCTTCTCCTTGTTTTAGAGGAGGTGGGTCACGCTCGTCTGGAGTCCAAGCTCCCTTGGAGACTTCTTCTTCCCCCTTTTTTTCATGACATCAGCCAGGATTTGATGTTACTATTTTAAAAACAAAAGGAGGGGACACCCTCCCCCTTCCCTCCCGCTCTCTGCCAAAAGCAGAACAAAGAACAGCTACAGCGCACAAGTGCTGGCACTCCGTTTGGAAACAAAAACATTCATCCTCATGTCAGGTAGGGAACTGCCCGACCCCCCGTGCCAAAGCAAGCAAGCCGGGCGGCGGAGCAAACCCGTGGCGCAGAGGAGCCCGGGCGAAGGGGATGCCCGGTGTCACCCCGCGCTCGGGCAGCTGCTTGCCAAACTCCTGCGCTGCCGTACCGGTGCCAGGGCACGCCGGGATGCTCCCGACCGCGGGCAGTCATCCAGGGAAGGGCCACCCTGCTCCTCCTGGGCTGGAAGGTGGGGAAGGACCTTTCTTCTTCCCCTCTGCCACTCCCGGTCCCCACCGCACGGGCAGCCCCCCCATCTCCGTGCCATGCGTCCCATCTCCCCGGCGGGGCTGGTGCACAGCGCAGGGGTAACCCGATGTAATCTCCGCGTTTTAGACACTAACATCTTTGTCTGGCTTCTTCCTCGCCATTTAAACATGTCAGCAGTTCCCAGCACGGATTCCTGTGCCGTGAGTTCACCCCCAACAAGCATCCAAACTGCAAGTCGGGGCTGCTGGCTCTTCCCTGCCTGTCTACGAAGCGTTACTGGAACAGGGGCCGGTTCTCCAAACACGAGGAAGAGATTATTCGGGCTTTCTGGAAGGCTCCCTCCCATGCCTTCAGAGCAGAGCAAATGAGGATAATTTGTCTGTGGGCTTCCGGCTGAACCCAGTAGCTCGGAGCAGCCAGGGCTACGCCGTCTGTTTGTCCCAGCTCCTGCAAGGAGGCATTTTTCCATTGTCACCGTTGTATATTGTTCGCCTGATTTGTTTGTGCCGTCGCCTTCTGGGGCCGAGATAAGAGGTTGTCTGTCCCCCCTGCCTTTTACCGGCGGCACGTTCCCCAGAACAATCCAGGGAAAAAACTCACAGGAAAGAGCCTTCGAAGGAGGCTTTCGTATGTCCGATGCGGCCCTCGTTACAGTCGTGTAAATAATTTTGTGCAATCTATCCGGCGAGAAAGACAACATGCCAGAAGGGAATTGTTCTCTAAAATGTAGCTAAGGATGGGCCAAAGCAGGCGGATCAGCCACGCGCGGGTTGCCAGCTTAATGGACAAAGCAGCTGCCTTTCAGTGGGGAACAAAAGCCAGGCGGTGAGCCTGTGCGCGCTTGTGCGAGCGTCTCTTGTTCCCCGCAGGGGCTGGAGTTGAGTGTTGTGGCCGGGTAGAAACCCCGGGCTCCCTTCCCCGCTCCGTCTGCCGCCGTCTAACGCGGTACCCAAGGATGGGTTAATGTCCCCGCTGCTTCTGCAGAGGGATGCGGGGAGCGGAGACGAGGTAATGCGGACGGCTGGGCCCTCTGCAGCAGAAGCGGCCAACTGGAACAACGCTGTAACGCCATCCACTTTACTGAAGTTACTCGTGATTTTTGAATGCAGAGTCGAGGCCCGGCGGCTCTGGCTTGGCACGGGGCAATGGGAAAAGAGCAGATTCTCTGTTTGCTTCCATCCTGCGCTGGCTCCGGTGCCTCCTCCTCTGTCCAAAACAGCTGCGTGCTGCCTGAAGTGACTTTACGGACAGTAAAAGCTTAAAACTTTGCATTCACCTTCATGATTTTTTTTTTTCCCTTAGAGCAAATCATGGCGGAAGATCAAGAACATGGTGCACTGGTCCCCATTTGTGATGTCTTTCAAGAAGAAGTACCCTTGGATCCAGCTAGCGGGACATGCAGGTACGGAGCATGGGGAGGGACGGAGCGGTGGAAATGCTCTTTGTTATCTCAGGTTGATGGGCTCTGTTGGCCAGAATTGCTTCTGACTGCTGCATGAATGCCACAGATTTCAGCTCCCATGTCTCTAGCCCAGGGGAGTGACTCACCTAAATAGTAGGGAGGGTGACGCGAAGGTGCAGTTCTCTGCGCTTTCAGTCTCCCAGGGCCAGCAGGTATTACTGCCGCTTTTTCGTCAAGCAGCAGAAAGCCGAGCCCTTGGGGTGAGAGCCCAGCCCTCTTGCTGATCCTTAGCAAAGCAGGTGATGCTGCCCACCACAAAGATGCCCCACGCATGAGCCTAGAGACAAAGGTGTGAACCTACCGTGAAGGACACCGTGGTGGGTGCTGCAGGGCAGGTCTCTGCCCTGTTTAAGGTGTGACAGTGCTGGTCATAAACCTCCAACACTACGTGTGAACCTGACGGCCCAAGCTTGTAAGTCCCAGCCTGCGAGGACTCTTCTGGGTGCAGGTTTAAACAGGAGATGCTTCCATGGTGTTGAGCTGCCTTTCTTGTTTTGGGAAGGCACAGCGTCATCCCCCATCCAAAGCAAGTGCCGCGTTGTCCCTTGTCACCCTCAGGTAGTTTCAAGGCAGCGGCCAATGGCAGGATACTGAAGAAACACTGTGAATCGGAGCAGCGCTGCCTCGACCGCCTGATGAACGATGTCCTGAAGCCCTATGTTCCTGCCTACCACGGCGACGTTGTGAAGGACGGGGAGCGATACAACCAGATGGAAGATCTGCTGGCTGAATTTGACTCCCCCTGTGTTATGGACTGCAAAATGGGGGTCAGGTGAGTGGCTTTCGGGGCATTGTTTGAGTTTTAAGATGGGATACTCTAAGCAAATGCATCTCCTGGGTAAAACCCTCTGAAACACACAGGTGAGAACACCAGGCTCACCTGTCTTCAGGAAGAGCTAAGCCAACACCGTCAGGTGAGAGCCGTGGGGAAGCCTGGGTGTAGGAAGGACACACCAGGCTCTTTCCTCCTCTGCTTGTTCACTATCCCATGAGCTGGGAAAGTGGAGTTTCGTGCAGCGGGGGGACCACCCCTCTGTTTGGGTTTGGGTACACCAGAATGGCACAGTAGCTCTGAGGAGGTGGCAGCCTGCTGCAGGAGAACGCAGCCAAGGGGCAGGGAGCAAAAGTGTGGGAGATCCTGCCCAGGGTGCCAGAGGGGTGAAATAAAGACACTTGGATGGCACAGCTTGGGTCAGCGAGAACCTTTCCCTCTGCTCACCCTTTGCTCCCATGTACACTTGAGGGATAAAACGTGTGTGCTAAGTAGTTTAATGCCTGTCATGCAAAGTTCTTGAAAAGTTTCCTAACGGATGAGCAACATTACCCGTCTCGTCCTTGAGAACCATCTACAGATACGCCAAGATCCCAGGCTGCAGCCACTTGGCCAGCGGCAGATTTTGAGCTAGCGATGCCACAGCTGATGAAGGTGTCCCAGAGCAAACGTGAGCGGGGCTGGTGACCCCAGGGGGCTGCCGGTTTTGGAGCAGCCCCGGGCCACCGCTCAGCCCTGGGTCTGCTGCAGGCTGGTGGGAGGGCGGGCTGAGACCCCCCTCGCTGGCTAAGGCACGGCCCAGACGTGGTGGAGACGCTTGTGCTGCTGGAAAAGCTGATGGTTTCTGTGGGAGGGAGGAATCTTTTTTTTTTCCCCTCCTGAACTCCCGATGTGAAACTCGAACTGGCGTGTCGGGCTGTCGGCAGGGAAGAGGCGAGGAATACTTTCCACCGGAGGGGTGGAGAGAAGGGCAGGGGACCCCGGCGCAGCCACGTGGCCCCGGCTGGCACACACCATGCTGTTGTGGGACCTGCTCTGGACCCAGAGACGACAGCCACCATAAGAAGACCTGCTGGTCATGCTGCCCGTGAGCTCCCGCGGCTGTCTCTGGGAGAAGGAAAGCCTCCTGTACACAAATCGCAGGTCGAGTGAGTTGTGCTCCTGGGTTCATGGAGCTAACACAGCAGGCAAGGGGGCAAATGTGCCAGACATCATCATCGTGAAATGAGCTGGTGCTGTGGGAGGAGCTGGTGAGGGAGGGTGAATTGGGCCAATGCTGGGGAGTGGGGCATCCCCGCGGCCGGGCAGGAGAGGTTCTCGCAGATAAACCAAACCTCAGGGCTATTAAACCTGTCCGAGCCAGCAGCTTGCTGCCAGGCAGACACAGGTTTGGTTTCTTTCCTGCCAGCCTGGCTTTGGGATGCATCAGCCTCCTCCAGTCGTTCCTAAACAAAACTTTGTCTTTGTTAAGCCCTGGTGATGGTTCAAGCCTAGAGCAATGCAGGGGACTGAACCACAGAAGTGGATGATCTGCCATTCTCATCAAAAGGAAATCTAGCTTTCTGAGTGGCGTGAGCAGCACTTCTGAGCACGCCGCTGCTTTCTTCTGCTATTTTATTCCATCTGCCCAAAAGTCATGGGTTTGGTGATGTCAGCTGAAGCCTTTCATCACTTTTATCTGCCGTCTTTTTCAAAGAGGCTGATGCCCTGGGGATGTCTGCTCGGTGATCGTATTCCTGCCCTGAGAAAAGACACCAGTTTGCCTTGCTAAGCCTGTGAGAAACACAGGAACACCATCCCACGTAGTCTGCCTAGCATCCTCCCCACGTGTTTTGCTCGGTTCTGGAGGTGAACCACACACTCAGTGCTGGGATTTTGGCACAAGGGACCTGGGAGAGGGTGCAGCCCCTCTGCAGAGCTGGGCATGGCTAGTGGGAGGTGTAGAGCAGTTTGGATTTGGGGGGAAGGAGGTGACAGATAGGGTCATTCCTGTGTTGCTTTGCTGAGACATCTCACCTGGCTTGGCGAGTTGCTTGGAGAGAGCCTGGGCACTTGCCAGGCTGCTCTAGGGCAGGTTTGGGAGCCGCAAGAGGAGTTACGTAGTGGTTTATTACTGCAGCAGGAAGTAGTATTCTGCGGATGATGGTTTTCTGCATACCAGAGCGCAGAAGTTCTCCATCAGTGCGCTGGCACAGAGTGATGCTCCTCTGAAGGACAGATAAAACCAAGGTCTTTGCACACTCCTCTGTACCCTTCATCCTCCTTCCTCCATTCCGCCTGCACCCCGGGGTCCCAGGGGTGCTGGTAAGCACCTGCCAAGGCTGCGTCCCTTTCTCAGCTCTGTCCTGTAGAGGAAGCTCTTGCTAGGTAGTCCACTTAAACTAGACCTGTGCTGGGCAAAATCATCATCAGTGAAACAGCCCTGTGTGAAAACACCCTGCTTAGCAGCCGATGAGGCAGAGGCCTCGCAGTGCCCGGGGTGAGGGGATGGGAAAGCACAGGAGAGGCACAGGAGCAGCTTTGGGAGCTGCTGCCCACATTGGCCAAACCTCAGCGGGAGCAGCGGCTGATGCCGAGGGCTGGGACGCAGTCACCTCCCTCTTGCCTTCGACTCAGCCCGGTCCCAGAGCACGTGGCAGTTTCCTGGGCACATCTTGAAAGCCATGTTTAGTTTGTGAGAGCTGCTAAGTCGCTGCTCAGATTTGCTGAGTGTTGGGGGACAGGTCCCCCAGGACCAAGGGGTGGCAGTGGCAACACCGTGGGGAGCTGCGAGAAACAACCTCCCTTGTTATGGCCCAACTGGTTGTGGTTCCTTGATGAACTGAAAAGATATCATATGTTGATGATGGGGTGCTAATTAAATCTGGATCAATTCACCTGCAATGAGGCTTGCTCTGTTATTTCCTATTCTGCCCTGCTCCGTAGGGGTCAGCTATCCTGGCTAGGCCTGATTTTTGGGAGAAGGGCTGTCTGTGGGTATGTGGCACCTGCCAATATCCCCCTCTCGTTCTTTGCAGGACGTACTTGGAGGAGGAGCTGATAAAGGCCCGGAAGAAGCCGAGCCTGAGGAAGGACATGTACCAGAAGATGATTGAGGTGGACCCTGAGGCCCCCACCGAGGAGGAGAACGTGCTGCGGGCAGTAACCAAGCCCCGCTACATGCAGTGGAGGGAGACCATCAGCTCGACCGCCACGCTGGGCTTCAGGATCGAGGGGATAAAGGTGAGGCTGCTCCGGGTGCGCAGAGCAGGGGGAGCAGCTGCTGGGAGCATTCGGTAACCAAACTTGCTCACAGAGGCACGCACGCAGCAGGCTGGTGGCAAGACCGCGTCACATCAGGACATCCCTGGTCCCTGCAGTCAAGCCACCTTCGTCAGGCACGTGGCCTGCAGCAGCACCGCTCTTCTGAGAGCGCAGCTGAGCTCAGGGCATCGATGCAAGAAGACAGTTTTAGCCATAATCTCATTAAATCAGCCACTTGGTTGGTTTCCCTGCCTGTGAAATGCAAAGTGCCGTCCTCCAGCTTGAAGACTCCAATTAGTTGTTTGCTTTTGATAGGGCTGTGCTGCTGGGTTGAGCCGTTAGTCCAAATCCCAGCTTAAACGTGTGCCGATCTGTGGCTGGAGCTGTGAGTTTAGCTGGAGTCGGTGAGGAGGCTGTATTGACATCCCTCTCCAGAAAAATTCAGCAACCGAGCCCTATGAAATGGGGCGAACACAAGCGGCAGCACTTTCTGCTGGCACCTGCATGCACGTGTGAGCTGCTGACTGGGCTTGCTCAGAGCTAATGCTCCCATTTCGGCAGATACCTGCTGGGATGCTTTTGTGTCCTCGTTAGATAAGCCAGCCCAGGAGTTTTTCTCCTGGCAAGCAGACTTTGCTGCGAGAGAGATGTCCGGGATGGCACTTGAACAGTTAAGTCTGTAACCGCAGAGCACTTGTCTTAGCGATAAAAGACTTGCGTGAACATTAGCAATGGCTTATGCCTTTTGATAGCCAGCCAACGTGAATTAAAGGTAATATCACGCTTGAGCTAAGGGTTTCATTGCGTGCCTGGGCACGGCGTTGGCTTGGCAGCCGAGGGGAGCTCAGGCAAGTCGTGCCTGCAGTAATTCGGGCTTGGGGCGCTGCTGGGGGCCCGGGCTGTAGCTCAAGGCAGCTGCTTGCTCTTAGCAGAAACAATGGCTTGATTTCTACATGTATCTTGGTTGGACGAGCTTCTTTCTCCTGGTCTCAGATCATTTTTCTCCTCTCTGAGTCGGGTGGGATTCTCCCAGTCTGGGTCTCTGTGGTCTTAAACTCCTGCACCTCTCCTGACTGGACGTAGCGGTGTCAAAATGATAGAATTAAACAGATGAAGCCGTTCCCTGAAAAAGCCTTTACCTCAGATTTTGTAGACTTCCCTGGTAGTGTTCCCCTTCACCTCACCGGTCAAACAGCGAACAAATGCAGGTGTTAGACCACCGGTTTAAAAGGTGGTCAGCAGGACTGGGTCACTCAGAGCCGCTGCCCCTGATAACCCACGTACCAAACCACCGGTGGGAAGGGACTTGTCTGTCCCGCTGTGTGGGATGAAGTCCCTGGGCTGTGGGAAGCCCAGCAGAGCGTGTTGCACATGAGGAGGAGGGCACCTTCTTCATCCAACTGTTTCATGGCCAGCAGAGGACGGTGCATTTGTCTCTGACTCAACCACTCTCAGAAACCCAAGGAGCAGCCCTTGCGCTGAACCCCTTCAAGAGTTTTGTGGCAAGCAACGCCAAGCACCCCTGCCCGTCCCGTGCCCTGCCTGGGATGCTGCCGGTCACACTCCCCCCCAACAGCTTTCGGCAGTGCCTACATTGGGTCAGGGCACTTGCCTGCTCGTGCAGCTCCCCTGATCTCCCCAGCTCCCCAAAGACCCTTTTCTGCCACGGGCACCTGCAAGCAAGCTGCTCCGGCTCGGGACAGCCCTTTGCCTGCTTAGCGTTGCTGCTGGTTTGCATTCCCATTGCTGTTGTTTTGCTGATGCTTATTATAAAACTGAGGCTGTATAAAAAAATGAGTGGGCCAGTTGGGACCAAAGCTCCCATGCACTGTTTCTTCTCCCTGCTTTCTTGCCATAATCAGGAATATCTGTCTATTTATAGTCCAACGTGATGTACGCTTGGTCTCCAGCGGTGCTTCTCAGCCTGTGATCTGGGCATGTTTAAGGGACTTTACAGCAAAAGCAGGTCATATGTGAACCACTTGAAAAATGTAAAAAAAAAAAAAAACAAAAACCAAATCATATTCCCAAAGAAAAAAAACAAACAAACAAACCCCAAACACCACTGTGGAGGGAAATAAAAGCTATAAAGGAGTGATAAGAGTTGCACCTCTGTTTTAGCCGACCATAAGCGAGCTGCTGCGCGATGTGAGCAGTGGATCTCTTTTCAAAGAGGTGAGGCAGCTCTTTAATTGAAAAATGTTGAGAAGTGCTGGCCTCCAGGAGTAATCCTGCTGCTGCTGCTAAGGGCTGACTAATTTGATCAAGGCTCTAATTACTGTAATTCTCCTTAAATCCCTCAGCTTCTGGATTATTCTCCTCTAAGCTAAAGCATTAACAGTTCACGCTGGTTCCCAGCTGGCTTTTTTTTCCAGCAGAGCTGCGGAGCTGGTCGTGCTGTGCCGTATCCCTGTATTTGCCCTGTTTCGGGGGTTAAGCCTCTGCATTAGGGAAAGCGTCTTCAGTGCCCAGAGCCGCTACTGAGCCCTCAGAGGAAATGCCAAGAAAATATTATTTAACGCCTAGTCTCCCCATGTTTTCCTTCCCGCTGCGGATGCTTCCCTGGGAAGAGCGGAGGTGAATCTGCCCTGCGCCTCGCTCGTGGCTGGAGGCCGACACAGGAGAGCGCCTTGCCACGCGAGGGAAGGGCAGGATTTGGCCCTGGGCGCGTGGGCTGGAAGGGGGCACGGGGGAAGGAGAGGAGCGGCGATAGCCTTTGGGACAGCACGGGCAGGTGAGGTGAGGCAGCTCAGGGCTGGGAATGAGGACGGGGACCCTTTCCTGGCTGAGCTTTCGCTTTCCCAGGTGGCCTTGAGGATCCGGTTCTTCCTCTTTAAAAAGGAAATTTTCCTCCGCAAAAGGAGATAATGACCCTTATCTAACTTTCTGGAGTGGCTTGAAACTGTTAGAAACAGTAGCTGTTAATGAAATTAGCGTGCTCAAAGTAATAGAAGTGATCCCCGGTGACCCGGTTGAAGCTGGCTGGAGCTCATTGCAAGAGGCGTCACTCCCGAGCTCCTGCTCTGCTCTGACGGTCACCCACCGTTGCCTGCAGCAAGGCCGCGGTGGGACGGTAGTCCCCGGGGCCGGCACGTTTGCGGGGGTCCCAGAACGAGCCCTCAAAGCCCTCACCCGACTTTGCCAAAATGGGGAGCTTGCAAGCCCCATCCGAGGTCGGACGCAGCGCCGGAGGGAGAGCCGGCTGACCTGAACCCTGCCCCAGCGACGCCAGCGCAAACTGGAGTCACTGGTGGGGCGGAGGTTGCGACAGCCCTTATCAGCCCCCCTCACATTTCTGCGGTGGGGAAGCCAGCCCCCTCGGGGCTCGGACACCTGTAAATGTCGTGGCGGCTGTCAGCGCCTGGCTGGGCAAGGAAACTGCGGGAGGCGGGTGATGATGGGAGCAGCGCTGCGGATAGGTTGTTTGGCTTTCCTGAGGCCTAGATTGCCTTATCTGAAAGGCCATCTGTGGTTTTCATTTATTTTTAGGAGCACTTAGAAGTCCATCTCCTTTCTTGGATGCTTTGTGGAAAGTTGTGCTCTTTACATGTGGAATTAGCGCTGTGGCACTTCTCCAAATTGATATCTATCCTCTCCCCGGGGAGAGGGTGGGTTGGTTTCCGAACTGCCACGTCCGGGCTCGCGTGACGGACGTATAGCGGCGTAGTGCCTTTCCCCTATACACGGCGCACGTGCCACCCGAGCATCCTCGGCGAGGCCTCCTGCCCACGCTGCTGCAGCCTGCTGCCTCGTGAGAAACGGCCGAAAGCAGAGAGCCTGGGGGGGGGTTTGACCCTGGCTGGGGGCCAGGTGCCCACCAGAGCCGCTCTGTCACTGCCCTCCTTCACCAGACAGGGGAGAAAAGGGGTAACGAAAGACTTGTGGGTCGAGATAAGGGCAGGGAGAGATCACTCGCTTATTGTCGTCACGAGCAAAACTGACTGAACTTAGAGAGGAAATTCACCTAATTTTACCGAATGGAATAGAGGAATGAGAAATAAAACCAAATCTTAAAACACCTCCCCCCACCCCTCCCTTCTTCCCGGGCTCAACTTCAGTCCTGGCTTCAAACCTCCCCCCCCCCCCACAGTGGCACAGGGGGACGGGGAATGGGGGTTATGGTCAGCT
>VXBL01008587.1:466371-477215 GCA_013400195.1 Aramus guarauna
CTCTCTCTGGCTGCAAAAGCTCTCTCTGGTTTGTTTTTTTTTCCACTTCTTAAATATGTTACCACAGAGGTGCTGACTGACTTGGCCTTGGCCAGTGGTGGGTCCGTCTTGGAGCCGGCTGGCATTGGCTCTGTCAGACACAGGGGAAGCTTCTAGCAGCTTCTCACAGAAGCCACCCCTGTAGCTCCCCCGCTACCAAAACCTTGCCATGCAAACCCAACACAGCCTGGCTCTGCTTGGTCCACCGGCAGGACAGCTGCTACGGCAGGGAGGTCTCCGGCAATAACGTTGTCGCAGGCCCCTGCCGATGCGTGCTCTGCCAGCCGTTAGCCTTGCTTTTATACCCTGTGGCAGCACGGTGGTCAGGCTGGGTCCAGGCTGGTTTGAAGCTGGGTGCATTGGTTACATCCCATGCAAACAAAGTTTGGGTTTTTTTCTGGAGACTAAGACCTTTCACACGTTGCTTTCATTATCACCTTGGTCAAGGCTCGCACAAAATGCAAGCTGGAAGTTGGAAGTGTGCTGTGTGATTCATCCCAAACTGCACATCAGGTGGGGGTTTGGTGCTGGGCTCGCCTGGCCCAGCTCTCCACGGCCTGGGTGCTCAGCCTTCCCCCAGGCTGGACTGGCCACCATGCCCACGGCCAGCCCTCTGTCCAGGGGAATGCACAAGGCTCCATGCCCAGGCACTCCCCTGGATGGGTCTCAGAGTCCTACCAGGGCACGTAAACCTCCAGGGCAGGTGACTTCATTGTGCTCTCTTCCTTCCCCCAGCCTCTGCTCTGCTTCTTCATCCTTTTGGCCTCTGTCCCTTTGCACTATTGTGTGTAAACGAGCTGTCCGGAGTGGTGGGATGGAGCTTTGCAAGCAGAGCTGTGAACGTGAACACGTGTGGTTTAAAATAGCCCCTGTATCCAGGAAGCGAGCTCTGCCTGCCCAACACACGGCCGCTCTGGACAATGAACCATGCTGATCTAAAAATCAGAGTCCCAGCAGGACCAGGGAAATGGGGAGCGACCTACAAAGCTGCCCAGAGGTTCGGCCAGGAGCCCTGGTCCCTGCAGCGGACCAAGCCGTGCCATCCCCACGGCAGGCCAAGCACCTGGAGAAGAGGCAGAGGAGAGCACAAGGCTGCTCGCTGCACCTCGGTACCGGGCTGCTGCCTTTGAGCGTTTGCTATCCACGGACTATCAAAGGACTTGTGAGACAGGACAGCCGTGGGCTTGCTCCTTGCCTTTATCCCCTTGCTGCAGTGGTTCTTGGAGGACTTTACGTGGAGGAGTTTTTGTGCCTGTTCCTGAGACGGTGTCTCTGTCCACGCTCAGTTTTGTCCTGCTGTGGTCGTGCTCTGCTTTCCTCCTCAAGCAGGGGAGCAGCCCCAGGCTGGTGTCAGCACCCGTGCTCAGCCATGGCAGCGACGAGAAGCCATTAGGGCACAGTGTGGCCAGAAACGGATGATCTCCAGCCTCTGTTGGTTGTGAGTGCCAGGTCCATGAGAGGTAGCTTGTCCACATTGACCTTGGCTAGCATGCGATGGTGGACACTTGCCATTTGTATTAGAGGGTAATGCAACAGAGCTGTGGGATGATTTGGCATGTGCAAGGCAGAGAGCTGCTGCCTCTGCTCACCCCTCCTCCATAAACAGGTCCTTCAGCTGCCAAAAAGGCTGGTCGCATCCTTCTCAGGGACATGCTTGGCTGTTGAAACACCAGTCCTGCCCTGGCTCCCTCCCTTCCCATCCCTCTCACCATTTTCCTTCTCTTCAAGAAAGAGGATGGCACTGTGAACCGGGACTTCAAGAAGACGCGGACAAAGGAACAGGTCACGGAGGCCTTCAGGGAGTTCACTAGAGGAAACCGCAACATTTTGGTGAGAGGGGGATGCTGGGGTGGGGGGTGCTGCCTGGAGAGGGCTCCTCCTGTGGAGGCTAGCCTGGTTCATCAGCTCCCTACCCTGAGGGGCTGCAGCCTGAGCAATCTCTCTTAAAAAAGCACAAAAAAATGGCACAGAGAAATGCCATTTTGGTGCAGGGGTGAGGGGAGCGCAGCAGAGGGCTGGGAGGGGACACGTTTTCTGCAGCAGCACTGCTTGGCCTGCTGAGGATGCTCAAGGGTTGGCCCCAAAACCCGCTGCGGAGGCACAGCCTTGCTCTGGCCCCCTGTCCCTGGGGCTGACGGCAGCCTCTGAGCCTGTTCTTTCCCCCAGTATGCAATGGCGGGGGCTCCCACCCTGGCAGAGCCGGCTGCCCTGCGCTCGGTCTCACAGCAAGGGCGGCCAAGGCGTCCCCCTGCCCGCACCAGGCACCCTTCACACGGGCAAGCCGCGGTCGGCGTTTCCCAAGTGTCTCTATGTTGCCCAGAGAATAAGAGATGTATTTACTCCGACGGTGTCAAATATGCCGTTTGACAAAGCGCTCCCATTTTCAGCTGCACTATATAAAGCCTACAAGCGCAGGGCTCCAGCTGGAGTGCCCCTTGGCACTGCCTCCTTCAAACTGGCGTGTTCGCTTTGACAAGAGTTACCCAGGGATTCTTCCTGGAGCTGAAAATGAAGTTGCCTGGCTGCATTTTATCCCCAAAGAGTTTGGAGCACATTCACACTGTCACGCCCCGGCTCAGGACAGGGCTCCTTGACCAAACGCTCGCAATACAGCGACCCCCACGTCTCCCCATGCAGTCAGAGTGTGAAAATTTAGGGGTATTTAGTGCCCAGATACCTGCTGTGCCTGCTCCTGGCCTTAGTCCTTCTATCTAAACCTCTAAATCAAATTATCAAAGGGGCCCCCTGAGAACATTTAGTGCATCCCAGCAGTTTGCAGGGATGCTTAAACAGGCGCCTGGGTCTTGATCTGCGTGCTGACTAGTGTGAAAGCCCTTCCACCTATGGTACCAACCTTGCCGAAATGCTGATACGGAGTTAGAGAAGTGTCTCACGGTGCTTGACTGAGTGCTAAAATGACAGATGGGGTCAAGAATTGACCTGTTAGAAGGAGCGCAGGTGAGAGGGAAAAACAGCACAGCGGCTGCTGAATTAGCTGTTCCCTCCTCAGGAGCACCATGAATGCAGCAGGGAAAGCCCGCAGAAAGCACCAGTTCAGCAAAAGCAAATGATTTCACCAAGTTTTGGAAGCCACAGGAGCTCACAGGATGCTGTAGGTAGAGGCTGAAAGAATAAGTGGATCCCAAAAAAGAGGGGACACCTTCCCGGGGGGACAGGTCTGTGGGAGGATGCTGAGCGCAGGGCGGCTGAGGGACACCCCCAGCATCTCCACGCAAACGTGGTATCATGGAGAGGATGCCGGGAGCGGTGACTTTCCTTTCTGCCCTGTGCAGCACTTTTTACGTAAGCTTTCTGCAGTGCTTATGGCTTGTTTGTTTGTTTTTTGTAATTCCAGAACAGTTACCTTAACCGCTTGAAGGGTATTCGTGCTACCCTGGAGACATCCCCATTCTTCAAATGCCATGAGGTAATACGCGCAGTTAGATAGATCCGCCTGGAAACGCGAATGGTTTAATCTCAGCTTGGCCAAATAGAGAAGTCAAAGTCAGAGGCTGTAAATCTCTACAACTTTGAATTTATTCTTATATCCGTATCTTCATACCCATGTTTAATACTTATGTGTAAATATGGCTGATGACTGATAGCGTGTTCGTGCATCTGACATAGGTTCAGATCTGTGGAAGACCTATGTTCACACAGATTAAAAGTGATCTAGGAGGAATTCAGGCTGCTTATGGGTTTATACATCTGTGAAAAATCTTTAGTGCAAAAGTACAGGGGTCTTCTGGAGAGAAATTCCTGTCAGAATACACGTCAGGTATCGTTTAGTTGCCAGTTGCTCCATGCGATCAAACAAGGCTTCGACTTAGCTGTAGATTGCAGATCATGCCCAAACTACCTTCGCTGAGCTGGCTGGGGCACCACGGTCAGGACTCTTCCCTTGGAAGGACTTTCCTCCAGATGTGTGTCCACGAAATCAACATTTTCTACAGTGAAAATTCAGTACCGGTAGGAAAACAAAGAGGAAGCGCTACATTTTTTTTTTGGCGATTTCAGCAGGAATTGGAATGCTCCGTAGTTGAATTAAATCATTTTATTGATTTAGCCTTGGCAAAGAGTATTTGCTATTGCATCTACTTAAAAAGAAAGAAAAAAAAAGCCCACGCATGTCCTTGGCACATGTTGTCTATGGGCAAAAGAGCCTCATAGGAGCCCTCGACTCACAGGGAGCGGGAGCCACAGCTCGAAGACCCCACTGTCCCTCCGCCGGAGCCACGTGAAGCCTCCTCGGCCCCGGCTGCAGGTGGAGGGTCCTGCTGGGAGCCAGCCGCAGGATGGGGCCGTGCCTCCTGACGGCAGCGCCTGTAAGGCATTGCAGGGGAAATTTCGAAACCGAGTGTTTCAGGACAGTTCAACACGGGGAAACAAAATGCTCCCTGAGACCGAGCGCCAGGGTTTCGTTTGAAAACACAGAAACAAAACAGCCTTTCAAGGGGGTTTTGAAAGGAGTTTCCACTCCTTAAAAATTAAAAAGCAGCAGCTTTGACTTTCTGTCCCACTTTGAGACAAAGTGCAGCAGAAGGTCTGCCAAGCTCTGCGGGGCCCTTGCTGGGCAGGGCTCCTCCGAGGAGCTGCAGGAGAATTTGGTGACCCAGGACAGGCGAGGGAAGAATGTCAGCAAAAGGCTTTTCTTTAAAGTTAAAATGCTCTGTCCTGGCCATGAGAGGGCTGTAAGAGCTTAGAAGGAGAAGAGCTAAAGGTAAGCACTTCTGGGAAATAATACATATCATCTCTGGACCTTGGGCGTTTTCCCAATCCGCTAGAGGAGGAAGTCTCCTCAAAAATGTAAATTCATAATAGCTTTTGCAAACAGTACGTGCCTCCCATTCAAAACCCTTGTCTGAAGACAAACCTCAAACTAAACCCCAGTGATAGTACGGACGTGGGAGTCCCCGGTAACATTCAGTGCTGCTGTTTTGGAGGGCTGACACCAGCCCCTAGCGCTGCGCTCCTCCATGTGTCCGTGTGTCTTGTGGGGTGTGGGCTGCTCCTGGCTTTCAGCACACTGCATCCTGTCTGCTAACAGTCATTGCGCTCTGGTCACCAAGGTCCCTATTTGTGATACAAGGGCAAGGGAGTTCATAATCCACCCACTCCTGAACATCGGACGTAATTTGGAAAGCAATTTCTATTTGGGACGGCTCCGAAGCACACCTGTAGTACCGCCTGCTAAAATCTTCCCTCCGGAGGAGCAGATTCAGCAGAAGAGCACAACGGTGAATGAGCTGACACCGATATGTGTCCCCAGGCACTGGGAAGCCACTGCTGGGTGGCAGCCTGGCTGGGACTGGAGCTGGCGTGGGTTGAGGGCACCCACCTGCTGAGCATCTCTGTGCTCCATGGGTGGTGAGCATTGAGCTCATGGGGTCTCATCCTGCTGTGAGAGGCCTTGAGACTTCTGCTGTTCAGGGACGATGTGTTTCACCTTCCCAAATGCACCTGTCAGCTTCCCTGGGGCTTTGCCCGGCCAATACTTGCTGCAGGATTTTCCCAAAGGCTGATCAGGTTATGGAAGACCCTTTCAAAGCAGATGCGGCCAAGTGAACTAGTGGAAAAGGAAATTCATGTACATGTACCTCAGTAACTTTGCATCCCCAGAGCACTGTGAAAGCCAGGAGAATATTCTAGGCAGGGTTGTTGCAATTGGATGGTGTTTCAGACAGGAGACAGCACGTTGCAAGTAACTTGTACTTGGAGCATACGCGTACTTGGAGTGATGCCTGCAGGGCTGGTGAGTGTGCATAGCACAAGTCTTCACAAAGAACCAGCCTTGAAAAAAATCCCTATCTGAAGGCTGGGACAATTCATCTCATTGCTTTCCTGGGGACCTTGACTTGGTTTCCAAAATGACATCTCTATCTTTCATGCCCATGCTTTTCTGATCCTCTCCTGCCAAGACTAGGGATTTGTATGGGTAAATCAGCTGGCCTGAATACCCGATTTGCATGTGCAAACACAGAGCCTGCTTCTGCTCATGCAAAATCTCAGCATCATCTCTTGCAAATAACAGCCTGAGATAAGGTGTCCGAAAGCCTCAAAGCTGGCTGAGAACCAACAACAGGAGCACCGCTAACTGTTCTCTCCTCTCCGCAGGTGATCGGGAGCTCCCTCCTCTTCATTCACGACAAGAAGGAACAGGCCAAAGTCTGGATGATTGACTTTGGGAAAACCACCCCGCTGCCAGAGGGACAAGTTCTCCAGCACAACGTGCCCTGGGTGGAAGGGAACAGAGAGGACGGCTACCTCTGGGGGCTGGACAACCTCATTCAGATCCTAACAGAGTTGTCCCAGAGCGAAGACTTGCATTAAAGCTGCGCGTCCGACTCTGCCACTACCCCCAACCTGCCCCCCCGACTGACTCTTCTGAACTGCACTACAAGACACTTTCCAGCCCTCGCCCTTCCCATTTGAAAGCTATACTCTCCCTATTTAAGGTGTTTTTTGTTGTGGTTTGGTTTGGGGTTTTTTTAGGTTGTCTTGGTCTTTTTTTTTTTTTTTTTCCTCTCCATGTAAATACAGAGCTAACCCACCAGAACAAAAGCTGAACTTGAAACCTTGGCTTTGCAGAGCCAGTGGGAGCACGCAGCCGTGCCGACCGGGAGCAGCCCGGCGGGGATTGCTTAGGCAAGCGTGTGCTTTGCCTATCGTGCTTTTGTCTCTTGTGCAGCCTGATTTTAAGAGGGCCTTTAAGAGGGCTGGTGGAGGAAGGAGCCTCTCCCTGTACTGGGATCGGTAGCTTTGTCCCAAAAACACTCGGTGGCCATGCCCGGGACCCTCTGGCAGCTGGGGTGCGTGAGCAAGGTGGCAAAGGATACTGGGGTGGGAGCCCTTTAGGTGTCTTTCCAGCATGTTTCACCGTAGGGACCTGGCTGTGCCGAGTCCTTAAGAGATGCTAGAAGGGCAGATTTGGGTTTTTCTTTGTGTTCAAGACATCCCCTGGAAGTCATTCGGTTATTTACAGGTGGCACTGGAGGGTGAGGCTTTCCCTCCTGCTGGGGGCACGTGGTCAGGCACAGGTATTTACCATGGCCAGGTGCTTCCCACCTGCCTCCCCCATGCTGGGTGCACCGGTGCGGTGGGTAACGCTTCGAGCTCCTCTCTACAGACCCATCTTCCCTGCTAGGAGCTGCTTCCAGCCCTCCTTAGCTGGGTTCTCCAGCCCTGCATGGGGAATAAAGACTTTGGGCAGGTCTAGGGGAGGGAAAAACAGCTTATAAGGGACTACTATGAGACCTAAAGCAGCCATCCAGGTTGATCAGTCTTTTTTGGCACCAGCCAAGCACGTGTGTCGGGGTGGTGCTGCCAATGCCCACGCCTGGCCCAGGGCAACCCTCCCTCCTGGAGCATCTCCGTAATTTTTATCAGCAGCGGGCGAAGGGTTACAGCAGCAAAGCAGCTCTTGAGATGGCCGGGTCATCTTTGGTGAAGCAGAATTGGGGTCAGGCATCCCCGTGCCTTCCCGTTATTTTCCGCAAAGCTGGCTGACTCCGCTTTTCGGCGCTGGCTTCTCAGGCTGCGCGTACAGCCTCTGTGCTCCCGCTCCTGCAAAAACACCCAGTTCCCTATTTAGGGCGGAGGCTATTTTTTAACTTCCTGGAACATTTGAACTAAGCAGCTTGCTCGCCGCAGAGCTGGCTCGCTAAAGGTCAGCGATCGAGAGGATGGCAGGGAGGGGAGGCTGCAGGGCAAGCCGGGGAGCCCCTCGCGTTGAGGACAGAAGGAGCGTGCGATGCTGGAGGTGGTGCAGGATCTCGACAGCCGCGAATCTCTCACCTGCTCCATCCCCAAACCCACCGTCTCACGCCGCTCCCCGGGAGCGGTGGGTGCTCCAGAGCCCCTCTGCCATCGTTCAGTGAGTCCAGCGTCCTCGGTGGGGGAGGTCTTCTCCTGGCAGCAATAAAGAGAAGGAGTTGGCCACTAAGCCGCCTGTAGCCATACCCCAGCCTCTTCCCTGAGGACTGAAGTCTCCTAAGGTTTTTCTCAGTTCGTATCTCACCAGACAGATGTCTTTAGCCCATCTGATGCCATTGTAAATGGTTGCACTGTTTTAGCTCTTTGCCAGGCTTTCTAGAATAGCCCATGTGGAAGTGCCTTATAGACTTGCCTCTGTTCCATTAGTGTCATGGAAAAGGTTGGGGTTTTTTAAGTTATATTTATTTTCATCCCATTTTAATTGCACAAAACACTAAAACTTAATGCATGGAATCCCTTTTTTTTTTTTTTTAAACTGTGTTTTTAGTTTTTAAACCATCCCTTTTCCAGCTTTGGAGAAAGGCTGTGAACAGATATGCATAGGTATTTACCAGTTATCGCTGTACTTTAGCTTTGAGCTGCTCTTATATATGTATATTATTTTTTAAGCCTGTTTATAAACCAGATCCCTCGCTTCGTGGCTTCAGAAGAAGCAGATTGTTCCTCTCAGATGTCTTATGCCTTTCTGGAGGCTGGAACAGTTGCTGTGAGGGATTTTCCCTGCTCCCACTTCCCCTCTCGGCCATTGATAATACAGAGAAAAATCTGAACCGGTCTGAAACACCAACGCACAGTGCCTGTAAAAAAATCCTCTAACTTTGCAAATAAAGGCATATGGGAAGCATTTGCCTGGTGTATGGTCCATGTCTGCCCCGCGCAGCTTGCAGCAGCCTGGGAACAACCCAGGAGCTGGCTTTCGTGTCCATGATGATTTTAGGGGGATCAGGCTCCAGCTTCGGTTGCCCCAGCGCACATGGGGAGCAGTGCTGCAAGAGTAGGGAAGGATCCTGCGCCAGGGACAGATCCTGACTAACGGGAACAGGCTTTGCAGGGAGCAGAGCAGGGTGAGAGTGGGGCTGTGGGGGGCTCTGAGCTCGGCAAGTGACACTCCAAAGAGAGACCTGACTTTCTCCATCCCTTCTCTGCAGGGAAGCCCACCAAAGGCAGGTCCACACTAGGAATTTTTTCAGTCTTTATGTTTTTCACTTGCGCTACGTTGCGGCTCCCGCTGGGCCGTTTCCAGGTGCCACCCTGCAATTTCTGTGCTCCAGGATATCAAAGCACCCAGGGGCTTCAGAGCTGCCTGGCGCAGCCACGCGCTTCCCTTGCTCCTCTCCTCAGCTGTGACACGGGCAGCGCTGGAAGGAGCGCTTGGGATCAAAGGCCACGAAAACAAACCTGGATTGGTTTTGTACTGAAGGAGAAATCAGGTTGTAGAGCCTAAAGGCAGCTCCCGTCCCTCCTGGTTGTCCGTGCATGTGGATGTGGACAAGGGGGGGCTGGCCGATAAGGAAAGTCAGTTTTAGCACCCCATGCCCAGACCCCCGGGAGCAGCCCGGGCTGGGGACCAGTCCCTTCAGCATCTCTGCTGCTCGCCACGGCGCCTCTGAAACAAACTGCAGGAGAAACCCAGTGTGGACTTTGCTTAAAGACCAGAAGCGTCTTGCTACAGGCAAGAACTGGTACTATGACAGACGCGAGGCTGCTGTTCCTGCACCTAGTGGTCTCGGGGGCTGCGAGAAAGGCGTACATGTTTCCTCTGCGGGTGGCTTGCACACTCCTGCAGCATCCTTACCGACGGCTGATGTTTTACGTACAGCTCCAGTTCCTGGGGGCCACTGCGAATCCCATCCCTACGTGACTCCTCTTCCTACCCGCGGAGGAAAACAAAAGCCTCCAAAACTCCGATAACGTGATGTTGTGGCAGAGAAGGGAGGGGGAAAAGTCAGGGAAAGAAACCCCTCGTGACTGAGTGCTGGCATCTGCTGACCCTGAGGTTTATGCACGGGGCTGGAAAGGGACAAGCCCCAGTGCCGAGCCGGGGCTGCCGGCGCAGCGCGGCACACGCCACAGCAAGAACCCTGCTTCCCTCCCCGCCTGGCTTTGCTGCACCCCCAGAGAAAAGCTGGGGGCTCCCTGCTGCTTCAGGGATGAGTAAACTAAGCGATTAATAAACTCAATATAGAGAGGAGAGGCCAGCACTTATGTTAGTGCAACAAAGAAAACTTTTAGACATTGCTGAGGCCTCCAATGTCGCAGCACAGAGCCTCCCATATGCCACATGGACATAAGGCAGCCTGCTTGGGCTGTAGGTGGGGAGAGGGCAGCTAATTTTCTTCTTAATTGTCTAATTAGGTGCTACTTGCAAGAATGAAACTCCTATAAATAAGGGGATGCTGGGGATGAGCTGAAAGTTGCAGCCACTAAAAATGCAGGACTTTGCTGTGGTGGTTGGTAGGTACCTGAGGCTCTTCTGGTGTGGTTTGGGGGATCGCTGGGAAGCCCCTCAAGAGGTGTTTGCCCCTGCCATGGGTGATGCAGGGCAGCACTGCTGCCTGCTTCCCCCCACCCCCCTCCCCAGCCAGACCCCCTGCCCTGAGAAAGGGCTGGAGGGGGTTGCACTGCCTGAGCTACCTGACCTCAAAAGAAGGGTCTTAATTGCTTAAATAAATTGCTTGAGTTGCTGCTACTTAAATACTGCTGGCCATGAATGAAGGTGTGGGGAGAATCTGGGTTGTGTTAGGGGTTTTTGTTGTTTGGTTGGGTTTTGGTTTGATTTTTTTTTTTTTTTTTAAATGCTGAGGTGTGGAGCAATGACCTGCTGCAACTTTGGGGTTGGTGCTGCCAGCAATGGGCTTTTCGCCCCTAGAGAGCCCTCACTGCCGTCCTGGGGGTGAGGTGGGTCTGGTGGCTGGGAAGCTGGCAGCAGCCCCTTTGGGGTTTTGTGCAGGTCTGCCGGGGGTGCTGGCTGCGGCTGGCGGGGGGGAGGGGGAGCTGCCGGGGGGAGGAAAACCGTGGCGAGGGGGGGTCTG
>VXBL01008587.1:477352-495308 GCA_013400195.1 Aramus guarauna
TGGGGGAAGAGGGGGGAGGTGAGCCCCGGGGGGGGGGGGGGGGAGGTCTGTGCACCCACCAGCTTTCGGAAGGGAGCGCTCGTTTCGGGTTTTAACCCCCAACGGGGCTGTGCCCAGGCTGCTCCTTTCCGCCGTCCCTTAAAACCGCCCTCCCCGCGGGGGTGGGAGCGGGCTCCGGGCGCTTCCCCCGGAGGCCGGGAGGTGGCGATGGTCCCTCGGCCGCAGGCCCGGCAAGTGGAGCGGGGGAGAGGCCGGGCCGGGCCCGGGCGGGTGGCTCCGGCGGGGGAAGGGTGCGTTTCCCCGCGGGAAAGGTGCCTGCACCGGCGGGGCGAGCATCCCAGGGCTTGTTTGGGATGCTGTCCCCGTCCCTGCCTGGTCCCCCGGGCGTCGCTGGTTTGGGGCTTGGCCTCTGTCGATGCTCCCGTTGGGAGCTGGGGCGGGGGGAATCATTAAAATGAATAAACCTCCTTCCCACGAAGCGGCTCCATCCCGGATCCCCGCTGGAGCAGGGGGATGAAGAGCTTCGTGCTGCCCACATCCTATTTCTGGGTAGAAACTCCTGTTTCCGGGAGTGAGAGCCCGGGGCAGCACATCTCCCCTCTGCCAGCCCCAGCACCCCGTCCCCATGAGGGACAGCCCCTGCCACCCGAGGGCCGGCGTGCTGAGTTTCCTTTGGGTCGGCGCTTCGTTCTCTTCACCGCCCTTAAAAACCCCCAAAACTGTTCTTTGTTATTGTGAAGTGTAAAAAATAAAATAAAAAACCCTGCAAAATGAGGAAGGCAGGCAGGGCCCTGCTGTAGTGTCTGTCGGTTTGGTTTGTGCTTTTCCTGCCTGGTTTTAAGTCCACGGAAGCGGTTCGCGCTCTGTTCCCACAAGCGGGGTGAGATGCCCACCCTGGGGCCCCAGGGATGAGCCTCGTCATGCCCAGGACCCTGCTTCACCCACCCCCGCGGTGGGACTGGGGGCACGGGGCTCCCAGCTCCTGCACGTCAGGCCCCTGACCCACCATGAGTGATGCTCTCCAGCGAGGGGCTGGAGCGTGGCAAAGGCGGCTTTATGTGGGGATTTACTGCTCTGAGAGATGACCCAGGGGCTGGCGTTGCTTTTATCCCGGCAGGTTTTCTCTTCCCACCTCTCTTCCCCGCCCTTAGGGGGACCAGTCTCGCGTGGCTCCGGCTCCTCTCCGGGGAAGGACCGTGCTTCCACCCCAGAGCAGTCAGAGAGCACGGCAGAGCTGGTGCCGCTTTGAACAGAAAGCTGTGGAGGAGGCTCCTGAGTAAATCCCACCTGGGACAGCACTGGAGGAAACTGTAGGAGATGCACAGCTTGGGCCATGCCAGCTTATCCCGCTGCCTGCTTGGGGCTGACGATTTGTGTTTGCCGGGACTTTGTGTCTCCTGCCATTTGGTTGGTGTCAGTCCTGCGAGATCTGGGATCAGCTCCCTCCCTATCGCCAAGGTGTTCAAACATGCTTTCCCTAATGTAAAAACCTTACACTTGAAACCACCTGGAAAAAAGGAGCACAAAAGGCAATAGAGGCCCAAAATTATTTACTTGAACAGCTGACAAGAGCCTGAAAACAAAAAACAAATACTTTAATTTCTAGCAACTGACCTCCCCCTGTCAGAAGGTGCTTTTGCTCCAAGATGTTTTATATTCCATGACAGGAATCCAGGGACTTCTCCCGCAGGAACACACACACACACGGAGCTACTTCTCCTCCAGAAGTTTGGCTCTGATTTTGCTGCTGGGTAAATATGCTCATCTTGCTTTGGCTGGATGACCCTCATGGGGAAAGCAATCCAGCACGCACAAGTTACAGATTTGGTCTTTCCCCGTGTCCCCCATCGCTGCTAGATGTGGGGCTGGTGCACCCCAAATCCCTGCCAGTGCCCACCTCTCTGCAGGCGGCTCATCCTCTCGGCTGTGCTTTTGTACGCGTGGCTCAGCCGCCTTGGCATCCCCGCCTTGGCAGAAGGGTTTCCCCGGTGCCAGGGGCACCTCTACGCTGGTTTGGCTTCATTTTAGCCCTGTGATAATCAAATACATGGGAACGCTTGCCCCTTAAAAAACACCTTTTGCATCACGTGCTGGTGCTAACCACAGGGCTGTGGCACCTCTGACGGGCCCCAGTGCCACAGGCTGCTCCCAAATCCCTTTCTTCTTGCAGGGATGATGCACTCGACACCCCACAGCACCGCGTGCCCCGCCATTGGCACGCTGCTGCCTGCGGCCAGCTGGGCGCGTTGAAAGCTGCATCTAAAATGGCAGCACGAGGGCGTGAGCTGAGACGCATCGTGCCCCTGAGGGAAGTAGGGGAAAGCGAGGGCGATTCTCCGACAGCAGCATGCACGTGAAGCCATGAAACACCTTACCTTGTCTGCCCAGCAACTGAGCTCCGCTGCCCTAAAACCATCTGGCGGCTGAGCCTCTGCTGCAACACCAAGGTGGATATTTTGGGCAGGGTGCACCGTGAGGAAGCGTGAGGACAGCCATGCCGCCGGTGCGATGGCACCCACAGCGCTGGCTTGGCCGGGAAGCCGCCACAGTGGCACCGGTGGGGAAAACAGCCTCGGCCGCTGCCGCAGCCTGTCCCTGCCCTGTGGGTGCTGGCACCACGTAGCCCTTTCCAGGGCTGGACGACATGTCATCCCCACCATGCTTCATCTCGTGGGGTACAAAACGCCCAAGCAGGCGCTGCAAACGTGCCCTGATGTGACCGCCATGTCTTGCACGTGCCCAACTGCATCTCCCGTGGGACGTGGCTTTGCAGGGAGGCTCCCCGTCCCCATAGCTTACAGGGACATCACTAAGGACTTGCAAAGGATGTCTCCGGAGCGCTTGCGTGCCAGCGTGGTCCAGCCCATGGCGCTGCTGCAGGGCAGGTTGGTGCCGCTCCATCCTTTGCACCCGAGAGCAAAGCGTGCCTGGGGCTGCACTGGCCGCGGGTAGGACAGGCAGGGACAGCCGCTGCTTTGCTCACCATCTGCAACGGAGCCCTGCCCGGCAGGGATTGCCTCCACAGCCCCACGGCTGCGCGAACAGCCTCGTCCTTGCGGGGAGGCCAGCAGGCCAACGCGGGGGCCGGCAGAGGTTTCAGCATGGCAGGTCAGGGCGTGCTGAGCAGGGCTCCTGCCAGGCTGCTCACACATCATCTCCGCAGGGATGGGGGTTGCTGGCCTCTGCTGCCATCCCCGCCAGCTCCTGCCCTCCGTGCTGCCCGGCCTGGCTGCTCTGTGGTGGGCAGGCCTCTGAATAAACAGAATTTAAACCTGGAATCTGGCGTTCATCTGGCTGGCCTGAGACCAAGACCCATCCCTTAAAAACCTGGAACCCTCTTTCGTGTCGCCAGCGGAGAGGTACCCATTTGCACTTGCTACTTGCAAACCCGCATCTGCTGTGGATAATCTGCCCTGGTGGGTTTGGGAGCGGGGAGAGAGGAGCTGGGGGGGGCCGGGCTGTGCAAGGCAGGGGGCACACGGCAGCCGGGGCCGGCAGAAACAGCCTTTTTCTAAAATTAGACCTCTGGGAAATTTGTTTCCTAGAATGGACCTTTCCCATTTGGGGAAGAAACAGAAGAGGCTTTGGAGTCAGCCTTAGCCTTTAATTTCATTTTCTCCTGAGCTGGAGCGGCTTGGTGGGGTTGGAGGCAACTGAAGGTGCACCAGCACCCTGCAGCTCCGTGCCCGCACCCCAGGACGGCTCCTCCAGGCTCCAGGCGGGCAGCACGGCCCCGTACAACATCTCCCCAGGCGTGGGCAGGAGCCACATCGTACCCGGCACGACCGTGAGCAAGCCACTGTCATGCTGAGCCCCACTGGGCCCAAATTTTGGGCAGCTCGCATCTTGGTGGAAGGGGTACCTCTGACATTAAACATCTTCTACGGCACTCAGAGTGACACAGGCACCTTGGAGGGACAGACAGCAGAGCCAGGCTGGCTGCATCCCTCCTGGGAAATAAACACCCAGTAGTTTAAAATATTAACGTTCGCAGTAACATCTGGCGGTGAAAAAGAGCCAGACCGTGTTGGTTCTTGTGTGTGTTTGCATGCAGTGAAGGGGAACTCGGAAGCTGCCGCAGGCAGGCGGCAGGCAGCAAACCTCCCCCCACGGCAACTGCTGGGTGTCAGCCAGCGATTGCCACCGCCCGGGCTACTGGAGCTCCCAGCAGCTGGTGAAGAAATCCCTGCTGGCACCAGCGCTGCCCACAGGCTCCTGCTGGGGCGGGGGGTGGGGGGTGGGGGGGCTACAGGGGCAGCTTCNGCAGCATTTTGGCTTTCCCCGGAGGGCTCAGCCTGGGGGTGGTTTTGTGTGTCCCCCCCACCGCACTTTGCCAACCTCCTCAGGCAGGTCCGAGCGGGAAACGGCAGCAGACCAAGTGCGCCGACCCAAGTCTCAGCGCAAGGTTCCTTAGGGATGCGGCGTGTGGTGCCGGTTCTTGGTGCTCGGATGCTCTGGCTGCCACGTCTTCACCTCCTCCGGGCACACACGTCTGGTGCCCTGGCCACAAGCGTGCACTCCGGCTGGGCGTGCAGTTCACGTCCTCTTCCACGGGGCTGCGACTTTCCTTTACTAACAAGCTCCAAAGCAGCCCGTGATAGAATATTAGGTTCTAGGATCGGCTGCTACTTTCTCATAGCTCCACTTAGGTCTGAATGTGTATTTGGACTGCACGATTTGAAGATTTTGAGATAGTATGTCTGTACCTTGCAATCACCCTCCTTTGCATCAATTGTTTTTTTTTTTTTTTAAATGGTTGCTCAGGCTAGTTTGAACAGGACGTAATCAAAATTATCTTTTTCTAAGTATGTATCTCTAACTGACATGATACCCCTGTGGTGTATTTCCATGTCTCTGCACTGCTACCAGTGAGATCTGCCTACAGACAGCCCCTGGCTCCCGTCAGGGTGACTGCAAGCCAGGACTGACCGCAGCCCTCTTGCTGGAGATGCTTTCGCCCCGCAGGCATAACAGCAGCCGATAGCCCGAAATCTCCCAGGTGGCCTCATGCAAAGCACACCTGGTTGCACTGATTGCTTCGGATGGTCCATAAAGTCTCAGGCACTCCCCATCAGCCCAGGAGTGCCATTAGCTGCAGCTCTGTGTGGCTTCCAGTGAGAACTGCAGCAGGGCTGGATGTGTCCTGGTGCTGTGTGGTGGCCCTGAGAAGGTGAGCTCAGTTTGGGGAAAGGGCCTGTGTTTCTGGGAGGGGTGGTGGAGGTGGAAAAAGCCTGAGTTGGGGGGCTGCAAGTGGAAGGGGAGGGCAGCTTTTCCTGTTGCATGGTGGTTTCTGGAGAAGGAGCTTTCCTGGTACTCCCTTGCTGTGCCGCACTGGTTGGGTGCACAGAGGAGCTACAGCGGGGGCTGTGCTTGTGCTGTGAGGGCATCTGGGCAGGCTCTGCTCTTGGGTGAGCTGGTTTGCACCTGGCATCAGGGTGAGATTGTGTGTGGTGGCTGTGTGCCTCCTCTGGGGCTGCATGGGGGGGGTAGGGGGGTGGCCGGACAGGGGTTCTGCCCAGGGATCCAGTGTGGGGCTTGGGGCAGGGCAGCTGTGGGTTTTGGCTGTGTGCTGGGGCTGAGGGGCAGGAGTGGCTCTGGTTTGGCTTCTGCTCGCCCATGGGGTGCTGGAGAAGGGCAGAGCAGGGTTGTGTTGAGCATTTCCTGTGCTTGAGGTTTGCTGGCTGCTGTGTCCTGGCAAGGGCCAGCACATTGTGGGGCAAGTGCCCCAGGAACCTGCTGGTCACCCTGTTCCCTGGGTGATGGTGCTGTCTGGCTTCAAGGCTGCTCTCAGAACGGGAGTTTTGGTGTCTGCTCCAGCAGAGCTGGTGCTGCTGCCTGTTTGAGGAGCCAGCAGAAGCTGCAGGCTGTGCTCATCCCTTCTTGCCTCTCTGCCTCTTTTTACCCCCTGAAAACCTCTTGGGCTCCCGCTTGCTGATGCCAGCGCATCCCCTGGGATGCGGGTGTCAACAGCCTGCAGCGCTCAAAAGCTGCTGGAGATGCTTGTTGCTCCAGATGTAGGAAGGACCAGTTCTCCTGAGCATGCTTGGGTGCAGATAGGGCATGGAGGGGATTTCTCCATGGTTTATCTGTCTTCATGAAGCTCCACTTTTTGACTTTCCATTTGTGTGATTTTTTTTTTATTTTATTTTTTCCCCTCCCCTTCTGAAATTGTTGCGTTAGCAGGGCTTTAAAGAAATCTCTTCAAGATCATTATCCCAGATCTCTCTAGTGGATTTGCCATGTGATGGTGTGTCTGCATGGGTGTATTAATAGTATCATAATATTATATCTCAGTTTTCATCCCAAAGCGCTTCACACGCTCAGGGGCGAAGCCTTAATGCAAAGATGTAGCAAGTGAAATGGAACTTTCTGCCTTGCCTACCAGATCCCTCGAAGTCATGGGGTGTGAGAGGAGCCTTTTTGCTGGTCCTGTACCGAACCTTAGTTTGGCTCTTGAATCCCACTGAAGCCCCCCCCAGGCTTGGACCCGCCACTCGGTTTGCCCTGTCTTGCAGCTGGGCAGGGCTGTCCCGTGCTGCTCCGTTACAGAGGCTGGTCCTCGGTGGGCTCCCTGCCTCCGTGCTCTTGCTGCAGCTGCATCCTGCCTGCAGCCTTCCCTGGTCTTCTCCTGAAAGACAAGTTGCACGGAGGTGGCTGTCCCCGTGTGTCAGCTGCGGGCTGTCCCTGGCTGAGGCCGGGTCTGGCGGTTCCCAATGGTCTGTGCTGGGCAGCGCTTGCGAGGGCGGATGAAGTGGGATCCGTGCTGTCACCTTATGATGGTTGCAGCCCCCAGCCTTGCTGGGTGGGTGCCCTCTCCCGCTTCTCCAGGGCCACGCTTGGCTTTGGTCTCTGGTCATTCCTCCTGCACGAGCCTGTGCAAACAGGAGGAGCACTGTGCTGCGCTGGCACTCTGAAGATGGTGATAAGCATGCTTTAATCTAGCAAGCTCTCCAAATGTCTGCCCTAGCATTTGGGGCTGTCAAAGGTGAATGTCGCGTTTCCTCCCAGACATCTTTCACCTCTTCCATTGGCCCCCTCTTCCCTGCACTGCTGTGCTCCCTCTCCGTCCCTGCCCCGCTTGTTTGGGAAGGCTGGGAGGCCAGCCCTGCATCTGCTGTGGGTGGGCAGCAGGTGCCACCGAGCCCTGTGCTGTGGTGCGACCCTCCCCTTCCCCGCAGGAGAAGAGCCAAAGCATGGAGGAAACTACCTCAGGCAACAGCAGCTGATGGTTGGTTGTGGGCCGCAGGGCGTGCGAGGGACTGTGTGCAGTCCCGCTATAGAGCAGAGAAATGTACTCAAGGTTTACTCCCTGCAGCCTGCCCTCACCCATGGCAGGTCCTGCAAGGTTTTGGGTTTTTGAAGGTGCAAGAGGTTGGCCCCTTCCCAGCAGGGCTGCAGGCAGCCCATGGGCAGCTGCAACCTGTCCTTTATGAATGATGCCTAGGCAAGAAACGGGGTGATGGCTGCAGCCCCAACTCTCCTGGGGGCTGGGATGGGCGTAGGGGGTCTCTTGCACAGAGGACACTTTCTGTTAGATGAGCTGCTTGCGTAAACTCGTGTTTGCAAGGAGCCTCCTACAGAGGTGAGGCATCCAAGCAGGGCCGGGTGAGGTTTGGCAGCCTGGAAACTCCCTGTGTGCCGGTGTTTGGGATCAGAACTACTACTATTCATAGGAATGAGCAATTGCTTAGAGACTTTTGACACCTGCTTGTCTGAAAGATGACTGAGGGAAGCCCTGACAGGTCCAGCTGGGATCTCCCACGTATTTCCCTCTGTGTTCCCACCTCCAGTGGTTTTGGGGATGGAGCAGAGCAGCAGCACTTTGGGGTGTTTCTTGTCGCAGGAGGAGCAGGGAGCGTGAAGCATGGACAGTCAAAATGTTCAGTTGTGGTTTGAAGGGCTGTCAGCACTTGCACCAGAGCTGATTTCATGGGGAAGGTCCCCTCTGACAGCTCTGCTGCCTGCTGAGGTCTCCTCTGCTCGGGCACATGCAGCCGAGCCCCCTGGCAGCACAGGGGCTGCTCTCCAGGACGTGCCTGGAGTCACTTTAAAGTATTAAAACTGCAAACAAAATGCATGCAAGCAAGATTGCTGGTGGGTGTGTGTGCGTGGGGGAGCAGCAGGGTGGCTTTTCCCCCTCCCTTGTCTGCTTTGGAGGTGGAGGAAAGGCTCCTCACCAGCCCTCTGCTCCCCTGTAAGGCTCTGGGTCATTAATTCCTTTAGAAAGCTCTGCCCTGGCCCGTCACCTCTCCTTGGGTGATGCTGGTGTCTACTGGATGCTCTTCACCCCCCAGTTGGTGGGAGAAGGAAGACCCATTTTGATCTAGTGTTGATGGGGTTCCTCCAGGCTACGTAAAGAGAGTCTGCATTTCATTCCAGCTGTCCAGCAATAGAATATATTTAACTTTAAAAAAAAAAAAAATCCACAGTATCAAAACACAGCAAGTCACAATGCAATACTTGGCGATATAAATAGGCATACAAATGGTCCTCTCTAACCCCTTGCTTGGGCTCTGCCATGAAAACAAAAGACAGGCTCACCACTGGGATGCGAATGGAACAGGTGGGCACAAGCCTGTTTCCTCCTTCCTAGGGTGGAAAAACCCAATACACCCGAGCATGGCCAAAACCAAGGAAAACATGGACTCGAGCCAGCAGTGGACAATTTATCCCCCTCCCAGCCTGTCCGGCAGCACCCATGTCCGTCTGTGTGGTGGGAGGTTGGGGTGGGATCTCTTGCCAGGTGTTTGGGGGAGTGTTGCCATTGCATCCAGGCAGCATTGGTGGAGGTGAGCCTGTTTTGACCCCAAGCCCAAATGTCCCATTCCCTTTGACCTGCCTGCTGGAAACATCCTTAGAGCTGGAAGATGGATTTGAGCTACTCTTGCCTTGTCGATCCTAGAGTCTATGTGAAGCCTTCACATCCTGCTGCACCGTTTTGGTGGAAGGGATGGGGGGGTGATGCTTCCCTCTGGCTGCTGGGTGGGCGCAAGGGAAGCGGGACTGAATTTTAGCCCAGCTATAATTAATGAATACAGATGACGAGAGGAGCAAGGATGGCTTGTGGGTGGTATGGGCTCCTGTGGGATTTGCTGTAACTAACCCCGGTTCAGCTGGTGCCACTGTCACCTGGGGTTTTACAGCACACTGGTCCCACAGCGGGGAAGGAAATGCTGAGCGCCAGCTCAGAAAATAAATTGCAGCACTAACTGAAAGTGCATCGTGTGTGTGAACGTGGAGAGAAGCCAGCTAGAAAATACAGGGGGGTGTTATCATGCCGCGGTTAGCAAGCGTGTGGGAGAAGCTGGTGCTTTTGACTGGGACGGATCTAGCCAAGCTTGTAACTCTGCTTGTGTCTGGACTTGAAATATCAGTGAACTCTCGGTGGTGTCTTGTAGAGGATGCATTTTGGGTTGAATAGTAGTAAAATACACTCTGGCTGAAGTGTATGCACGTATGGGAACTGCAGGGCCATCCCAAAACAACTGGGAGGCAAGGGTGGAACTAAACCAGCCCCTTCAGACTAATGAGACCGTGACTCCTCAGCCTCCTGCCCACGGAGCCCGGCACGATACCCTGGGCATCACGGTGAGACTGCGACAAGGGGCGATTTCCAGCAGAACTGGAAGGTCTTTAATAAAACGTGTGACAGTGGATGCACGAAGGGAGGAATGTGTCTCGGGAAGCGCAGGATGAGGCACAGATGGAGGCACCTTGCATGTCTAACACTCCCTACGGCACGGCTGCATGCCGGAGCCGTTCCCAGCACAAAGCTCTGCTGACCTTCCTGGCTACAGGTGCCAAAAACACGTGCCGTGGCCAAGAGCGATGCCAACCCCCATAGCGAGCGTGGTTAGGCAGGCAAAGGGCCGGGAGGGTGGGGGCTCACAGCACCTTTTCCACGGTCAGTACAGATCTGGCAACACCAATAAACTTAGAAAAAATGTTAAGGTGCTCTGCGTTGAAGTGGTTGGGCTGACCCAGGATCAAACTAGTTTGTGACTGACCATAAATTTCAAAAGATGTTTGGTTCCTACCTGGAATTGCTTTCCACAGAATGGTAAATAAGCTGTTCAGCCTGGCTGGGTTCAAGTACCAAGGAACTATTTAATCAAAGCCCTTTTTTTTGAGAAACCTGGTTTTCACAATCAGGAAAGAGCAGCAGAAGATACTGTGTCACTGGCAGGCGGGCGTGAAGCAATTCCATTTATTCTTCGTTACCTACTATCGCTCTTTAGCTGTGAAACTTGCATCTAAAACATCTATATTTATGAAGCAGAAGATATCAGGACAGCCTGGTGCCATGCACCTTTGACCAGATCAAGCATCCACCGGCTGCAACCTCCAGCTGGGCCGGCGCGGAGGCGGGGGCAGGCTGGCAGCGGCGTGGCGGGGGCTAACGGGACGGCACGGCGTGGCTCCCGCAAGCGGGAGGAGAGTTATCCAGCTCTGGCGTTGGTGGGCATCCGGAGCGGGTGGCATCCCTCTGCGGCGCTCCGGAAAGAGATGTAAAAACGCTGGGTGGTTAATTTGGTCCTAAAGAGAAAGATAAGCATTGCTGATGGGGAGGAGGGGGGAGCACCAAATTAGCGTTCCTACCTGTGCCTTCACTGCGCGGCTTCTCTCACCAGCGCGTGGAGTGCGGCCACCGTGCTCGCACCTCCGGCTTGCTGCCGGCTTCCCCACCGCCGGCTCCCTGGGAGCCCCTCAAGGGAATGGGCTCTGCCTGGTTGGTCCCTGGCACAAAGCTCTCTGCTCTCATGAGAGCAGGAAAAACAAGTTGGCGGAGGGGTGGGTGTGATATTAAAGATGGGACTGAGCAAACCCCACACGCACCTTGTGACCAGTAAGGGTTGAAATCCCATCTGTCCCCTCTGGTGTCCCCAGCCCTGCGGCTCCGTCTCCGAGCTCTCCGCAGCCCGTGTCTCCCTGCCACAGGGCGACCTGCAACCAGGTTTGGGGGCTTGCCACTGCCTGAGAGCGTGCTGCTGTTAGCACCTGGGCTGGGGGAGTCTGGGGGTGCTGGTTTTAATCAGGACTGTTGCAAAAAGCAGAGGTTTTAATCATCATTATTACTACAGCAGGGTGGCTTTGGGGAAAACGCGATTTGAGGCTTGCTACCCAGTAGCAAAGCCAATCTATAAACTTGTTCCTGTCCTAAAGCAGAGAGCGGGAATCTGTCTGGTCCTCATTAAAATCGGTTAAGCAAATCCCCCCACAACAGGCAGAAATAAGGCCTTTTGTTCTGGGTGTCCATTGGACAGATTTCAGAGCCTCCAAAGTGGTGTGCTGGCTGTCTCCTTGGCTTCACCAATTTGATAGGTCAAAAATAAGAAAAATTTTTAGAGAGCAAAACCTGAAAGTAAACTATAAATCCCGCACCTCTCCTGTGCAGTGCTGCTGGTGCTGAGCTCCCTCATGCAATAAAGGCAGCCAGCACATGGATGTAACCGAACCGATGCTCTCGGGAAACCCACGGCAGGCCCAGGGAGGGCAGCACTTCCATGCTGACCAGTCCCAGTCTCCTGTCCGCACAAGATCGCGCAGACAGACAGCACCAAGCGTGGCCAGAAAAGCCAGCAAAACCCTGGCTGTGCTGAAAAGGAGCTGCTGCTGTCGCCACTTTTTGTTCCCGAGGGACCTTTGGTATGGACGCGTTGGGTCTCTGCCCTGTCAGAGCAGCTCCCAGCTGGGATGGGGCATCTGCTGCTGGTCTGATGGCTGATGCCATGGGAGACACCTCCTTGGGCAGTTTAATGCCCAGTGACGATGTCAGCCTGTTTAACCCTTGCCAGACTGAGACTTCTTGCACTGCTTGACCACTGAATCATAGAATTGTTTAGGTTGGAGAAGACCTTTAATATCATAAAGTTCACCACTAAATCATGTCCCTAAGCACCATATCTGCACATCTTTTAAGTACCTCCAGGGATGCTGACTCAAATACTTCCCTGGGTGGCCTGTTCCAGTGCTTGACAATCCTTTTGGTGAAGAAATTTCTCCTAATATTCAATTGAAACCTCCCCTGGCACAACTGGAGGCCATTTCCTATTGTCCTATCACTTCTTACTTGGGAGAAGAGACCAACAGCCACCTGGCTACACCCTCCTTTCAGGTGGTTGTAGAGAGTGATAAGGTCTCCCCTCAGCCTCCTTTTCTCCAGGCTAANCTCTCTGTAGAGCCTTCATGCCCTCAAGCAGATCAACATTCCTCCCCAACTTGGTGTCATCTGCAAACTTAGTGAGGGTGCGCTTGATCCCCTTGTCCAGATCATTGATAAAGATATTAGAGAACTGCCAATACTGAGCCCTGGGGAGCACCACTTGTGACCGGCTGCCACCTGGATGTAACTCCATTCACCACAACAACTTTTTGGATCCAGCCAGTTTTTCACCTAGTGAAGAGTACACCCATCCAAGCCATGAGCAGCCAGAAATGGTGTCAAAGGCTTCACTAAAGTCCAAGTAGACAACATCCACAGCCTTTCCCTCATCCACTAAGCTAGTCACCTTGTCATGGAAGGAGACCAAATTAGCCAGGCAGAACCTGCCCTTCCCGAGCTCATGAAATGAGTGGGAAATGAAGGAGCAGAGCTGCTCTGTCTCGCAGTAAATGCTGAAGCTCAATTCTGTAACATCTGTATGGTCCTGCAAGCCACAGAGATGCAGGTGCTACAGCACAGGTCACTGAGCGGCCACCCTTTTAACCAGTCCTTTCGGTAGAAATGGTCAAAGAGAGTTACAATTGTTGAACATCATGAGCAGAAATCCTTTTGATTGCTGTTGCAACTGAAATCTTGCGGAGCTCATCCCTTGACTTTAATGCCGATGTCAGATGGTTCTTGGGTATCATCTTTCCACCACTGACTTACTAGGAGTTGTTTTTTTCAAAGGGCTGCTGTCTTGCAAGCCTCTCCTTGGCAAAGCAAGGTACCCACGCCTCGCTGCAACACAGCATCATGGCAGGATAACTGCACTGCTTTTCCTCTTAAGCATCAGTTGGCGCTTCTTGTGAACCCAAGTGCTCGCCTTCCAAAGAAACCCAGTTCACTGCTGCCTGTGTTGTGTAGCTTACATGTCTCTAAAAGCTGATGGTTTTCAACCATCTTCCTCTAAAATTACAAATGAGAAGCTTTCCTGTCTGCACCATCCTATGGACTGTTGCTTTCTGTGGAGCAGCCCAAAGAGCTGAGCTCAGCACCCCCGTTTGGGTACAGGGTAGTTGCTAAATACCTGCTCCTGGCTGGCCAGCATAGCAGTATGAGCCACTGTTTAGCTGGTTAGGGTGCGAAGCAAGAGAAATACAGCCTGAGTTATTCCGTGGTTCTGCCATGGGTTTGCTTTGGAGTTGGGTGACTGCATACTGCTGTTTCTCAGCTGTACAACAGCCGAAGCAATGCCTGTCTATCATCTACAGATGCAGAGGTTGCTGTTAATATTTGTCCAGAACCTATGAAATATTGCTTTAAACTCAATCTGAAGGATCTTCCACAAATCCATTTCATGATTTGTTTCCTGTCCTCTTGCTAACCATGGGTCAAAGACCCAGACATATGTCTCCTATAGAGAGTAGGCACCGTAGGGCACGTGCTCAGTGGGGCTTGTGCAGTTTTGCAGGGGTTTAGCTGAGTGTGTTGGCTCAGGCACGCCACGCTCAAACACTAGATAGTACTTGCACGTGAACAAAGTGAATGTCTGCAAAATAAACTGCCCTAGCTGGAGTCTGGCTTGGTAAAATACACAAGTTATTTGTGTTACAGATTTGCATCCTTATTATATGGGTTCCCTTTGCTCTTCCGATTACGGCTGCTGAGACCAGGGGAAGTGCTCGAGCCAGCAGTGTCCCGGCTCGCAGCAAAAGGCTCCTGACTCTCTGCCCCGTTCTCCTGTTCAGGCAGCCCAAAGCTTTTTATAGCACACAGCTGTCAAAGGATGAGGTGGAAAGAGTTTGTCATCAGCTCTGATGCCCGCGCTGGAGAAACGCGCATGGTTTAGATGGGTCCTGTCCCACCACAAGTTAGCTGGGACTGTGAATTGTACTTTATCGTTAGCCCTGGAGAAGGACTTCAGGAGCTGGGAGAAGCACAGCAAGGCATCACCGTGTGCTCTCCGCAGGCTGTGGGCTCACAGCGAAGCGTGGATGTTGGGCAGGTGGGAAACTTTCCAGGCAGAAAAGTCCTGCGTTAAAGCCAGCAGGTCTCCAGTTGTCAGGAGAGCACCTGGGGCTACACGGAGGCCAAAGCCATGTTTCCTGCTGGTGTAAACACTGAAGGAGCTTCCTCCCCACCAGCTCCCTGAGGGCACTGCAGATAGGTGCCCTGCCTAGCGCAGGGCTCTCCTCCAGCCTTGGCAGGTGGCTGTCCTGCTCGGTGTACCCCTATGATGCCTCTGAGGGTTGAACGGCCAGCGCACAACCGGGGGTTTTTTGAAGCCAGGCAGGCATTTCTGCACTTTCTGTCTGCAGATGGCCAGGCAAGGAAGCACGTCTGCTCGGGGAGCGCTTGCTGCCGTCTGACTTCTCGGTTCTCTTTGCAACAGGAGTTACCTTAACTGACAGGATCTGCTCTGCATGGACAATGAAAACGTGCCTTAAAGCAAACCACCGTGCTGGGAGAGGCCGGGAACTTGTATGGCGGCGAGGTTTGGTGCCATCCCCTCGCCCACCAGCTGTGCTTCTTGCAGGAACGAGGGGCTGGAAGCGGGTCCCAGCTCTGTCTTGCTCAGCGGGCTCCCAGTTTTGGCAGCATGAAGCTTCTCTTGCTGGAAGGACCCTCCCCGGGCAAGAGCAGCAGCCTGGTTTTGCCCTCCTTTGGCAGGGCTCCTCTCGACACCTTTTTGGAGTGGAAAAGCAGCCAGGTGCTGCCACTAGGTCCTCCCCCACCCTGGCTGAGCTCCTCTCACCCTGCCAAAACACCAGCCGGGATCAGAGGGATCACTCTGCCTGGATGCCCAGTTTAGCTCTGCGCATCATGTGCTCAAACCATGAAAACACAGCCCTATCCCATTTGGCCACGGGCCTCCCAACCACAACCGCTACCGAGCACGTGGTTAGCACCAGATCCTCGAGCTTCGGGCACTTACCCTGGGGAAGCGGAGCAGGGACGCTGCTTCAGCCAGGAGCACACGCCGTGCTGTAAGGGGATCCATGTCCAAAGCACGGAGATGCTTCCAGCAAGGCCCTTTCAGAGAGGGGGGGGAAGAAACGGTCTTTTTTTTTTTTGGTCTCCCCCAGTATTGTTTTACACTAGAAGCTTTTGAGAGCACGCGGCTGCGCCCACCACCCTAGAGGCAAGGCGCTGCAGGAGACAGGTCCCTTGCTAGATAAAGTCTCCCCAAGGGCCAGCGGGAGAGGTCTGGTCTTCACATGGTGCCAGTGGATGGAAGCAGGGGACGGCCCCGGTCAGTTCAGCAGTGCAACACGATTTACAGCAAGCACGTTTCTCAAGACGTCTGCAAGGACAGAGCTTCACTGGGCATCATATATACACAGACAGCAGAGGAGGTTGAGCTAAGCCCTCTGCTACCTCGAAGCACTCAAGGATGGACTCTTGGGGTGGGGGGAAAAAGTACCACTGGTTTGCTTTTACATACTGTACATATATCTATTAATAGCTCCTTGGCATCTGATGTTCACAGCTGGTTTCCTTTAACGGCGAGCATAAAAAGGAGGCAAAACATCTTCAGCTACTTCCCCCTGGGAGAAGAGAGAAAGCAGCATCTCCTGCTCCCCCGGCTCAGCTGCCCGCCCAGGTGCCACCTTCGCCAGGGGTGTCTCCTTCTCCCGGCACCCTCCTCCTCCTCATCGGCCGCCCACCGCGTGCTGGCCTGGGCCAGTCCTAACCCACGCTGTGCTTGCCCCATCTCCGCTGCTCGACAGGATCAGTGCAAGTCTCCGTCGGCTGCTCTGCACCTCCGCTCCGCTGGACGGGCAGATGAACCGGGTTCAAACAGAAGGAAACAAAACAAAAGGAAGAAGAAAGACAAAGGGTAATGAAAAGGTCCGCGGCCCACAGCTGCCAAAGGAAATCTCTCGCCGTGTTTCTCTGACCATACTTGTCCCAGCCACTACAGCTGCTGTGGGATCCCCTGTTCCTTGTAGCCTGTGAGGAGGGAGGGGAAGGGAACATGATTAGTGCGAATTCCTAAAGGAGGACTCTCGGCAAGGCTTAAGTGATCCTGGTTTACCAGGTGTGGCAAGCCACGTGGGAGAAGAGGGGGTGCTGCCACGTCCCCCCTCGCTGCCAGGCTCAGCCCAGCGAGCCGCCCTGCCTTGCTTGAGCCAACACCTGCCCCGTGCAACCACCTGCCCTGCTGCTGCCGAGCCTGCCTGCCGCCGGCCCCGCTTCGGGCAGAGGTACATCGGCTTGAAGAGGTTATAAGGCACAGCAGGTACCAGCTGCCAGCAATTCCCCCTTTACGGAAATGCTGTATTTTCTGCCTAAATTATTCCGTATTGGAGCGTGGTTTGTCTGCAGCGTAGGGGAGATGGATGCTTTTACATACTGCTCCAGAGACACCGCTGTTCCCGGGCGCTGACCTGGCAGCTTGCTGGCGGTGCATTCAACACGCTCGCATCTCTGCTTGTGATCCGTGTCTGGACCTCGTCCTTCAGAGGACTGCCAGGCAGGAGGAAGGTGGTTTCCTCTGCCCACCTTTTAGTTCCCGCACTGGCCTTTGCTGGCAGAGCTCTCCAGCAGCAACCAATCTGCACTGCGGCTTGCAGAGGTGAACAAACATCTCTTGGAGGAGAAGGGGGATGACTTTAATCACAGGCCGATGTGTCGGAGTGCAAATGCAAACCTCGGGATGTCCCCCATGGACCCTTTCCCTAATGAGATCCTCACTGCCTTGTTACGCACTTGCTTTGCTCCAGAACAGAATTATAGGTGCTTTTGTCGGGGCACAGCAGCCGTCCGGTGGGACCGGAGAAAAATGGATGCTGCAAGGGCTAAAGCAGCCTGTCCTGCTGCTCGTCACAGCTCCTCGGAGGACTGGGGCCCCAATTTATTTGCTGTCCTGTACAGAGTGGTTGTGGGGAGGCTGCGTATCCCATAGGGGAGGGTTCCTTCCCCTGGGGGGGTAGGGGAGGGAAGGGCAGTGGGGGAGCACCCACAGCTCTTGTGCTGACACCCAAGAAAAATAATGGTTGGTTTTTTTTTAATATTTTCTTAGGTGGTTGCGAAGACTGCACCAGAAGTTTTACCTGCTTTCTTTTTAAGAGAAGCTGGGATTGTTATTACGACAGTATCAATGCAACAGATCTCCTTTCTGAAGAAGCAAACAAACTGTCCCTACCTGCACTGCCAGCACTAGTGAAGATCTTTCAACTAGAAACCTTTTAAAAATCTGGAGGGTTTTGTTCTTTGTGTAAATAACGTAAGTAGCCTGTCATTTTTGTATTTTGAATTTTAAATGAGTCTGAAATTCCACATCTCAGAAGAACGCTTAACTCTCCAAACACTTTTCCATTGGTGCTTTTAAGTATTTCTTTCCAACCCTTATACCAGGCTTTTGTAAGTCCCTTAAAAAAGCTGAACGCAAAATACCAGCAGGTGCCACAGCCCCTATCTTTAAAGGGCTTTTTGCTGAACTAAGAATTGGCCCCAGCAAATGAACTTTGCTGTACTTTGGAAAAATCCACACATTCACCCAGCCTTGGCGGTCTGGATCTCCTGCTGCTAAACGAGCACAAGGAATAGAGAAGGAGATTAACGACACTTATCCGCACATATTACCCTACACCGCATTGCTGCCCACCGCGCGCAGCCGAACAGAAAGACTGTCACCTCTTTCAAACAGCTTTCTATAGGGGGAAAAATGATGAATTCTTAGGCATTTATGTTCTAAGCGTGAGTCAGCTCTGAAGGCAAGATGAGCTGATTGGAAACCTGTAATATGGGCTTGTCTACAGCATCGGTTTAATTTGTTTAGGGAGCACAGTAAAAAAAAAAAAAAAA